>JAZGTK010003265.1:0-28003 GCA_036877625.1 Ambastaia sidthimunki | reverse complement strand
ACTGAGGGGACAGTGTGACACAACCATCTCACAATGGCCTATTCTCACAGTTTGCCTCACAAGAATTCTTAAGGTCAAAATAACAATAAAATTGGCTTTTTTTTATTTCATTTACATTCCTGGTCTTATTTGCTTAGGTGTGTTAAGTAATAATTCTAAACTTAATAACTAGCTCCACCTCTAAATGGTTTTCCTTTTCGGATTATGTCATCTAGGCCATACAGGCCATTGGATAAAGTTTTTGGTACGGAACGCCCCCTTTTCATCCAGATTGAATGCTATTGGTATTACTATTGTGTTGGAAATATGTCAGTACTAAAAGAAAGCTATTCAGATAGCCTTAAAATTTGATTATATGTGATTTCAGTGCCAAACTAAACAGGAATACAAATATACTAAAGCCAAAAATTGTTAAAAGTTATAAAAAAAGTTTAAAACAAAAAGTTATAAATATTACAATGTAAAAATTACGTAATGTAATTGTCAACAGGCCTTTTAAAAAAACTCTCTTTAAAAAGAAACTCTCTAAAATGGAAAATATACCAGCGTTAGGCTTTTTCAACAAAGTAAGTGTGATGGTGTCATTTGCAGTTTGGTGAAATAAACAGAGTTCAGTCCGCTGTAGCAAAAAGTGAGAATGTGTTGGAAATCAGCATGTGGAAAAGCAGTTGATCTTATCAAACAGTGTTTTCTACTTGACAATGCCATGAATGAATTGTCTTTTTGCACAAAATTGAGCACAAAATTGCTCCTCGAAGCCATGTTTAGATCAGTCCACTTTAGGCAAAGTTATTTACTGAATGCCACATTTATTGAAAACACATTTTTGCCAACATTTTTATCTCTTCTCCAGCACAACACAACTTAATATATATTTGTGCTCAGCAATGTTAACATTTATACAGACCAGAAAGAAATTTCACTATTGTGCTGTACTTTTCTTCAAATTGTGGATTGTAAATGAAATGTTCTTGGTTAAACGTAAGATTGGTTGTTTTGCTTGAAAAACATGTCAAAATTATTCTCTGTGCTTTCTGAAAGCATCTGCAGCAAAAAATATTAACTTGCATTTAACCAAGAAAATCCTTTAACAAAGAATGTAATACTTGCACGGATGCAGCGTGTAAAAAGACAGTTTGTCGAAATCTTGCTTTAGTACAAGCTGAAGAACTGAATGTTTGCATCTACCTACGAGACAAAAGCATTTTTAAAGTGCAAAATAATAAGTGTCCATGGAATTTTAATGAATATGCCTTTGTAGTCCAAATACTGTTACTGTGAAATCTCATAGCCAATTGATAAGAAACACACAACAGATATCAGCACGTATTCTGTGTGTAAATGTTTTGCTTCAGCCCTGTTTTGTAGCAATTACATGAACAATCAAATCTGGCCTTCGGATGGCATTTAAAGGTGCTTTTAATTTACCCTGTGCATAAACAGTAATTACATCTCACGTCTTCCTCAAACAACAGTGTGGGCGAAGATTCAATATCCATCCAAGCCTATAAATAAATAAATATATAAATAACTCTCCTACCTCTGAATGAAAGAGAATATTAAATACAGACCAATATTTAATATTGAGATTTGTGACATCTTGTTCAGACTACCTGGCTAACAATTTTAGGTTGTAAAAACGTTTCCCTTACATTTCCATAAAGTAACGAAAACGTTAAAAATGTTAAAATATTTAAAGTTCTATGAATGTTTAAAATGTCCAGTTTTATATGTTGTATTAATATTATTGCTTGGTCATAAGAACGTTATCCAAACATTTTTTTTCAATTCTGTAACCTTTTTAAAAACACTCCACTAACTATTTAAGAACAATGTTTAATATAAATGATAAATAATGTTAAAAAATGATCAACTGACATTACTGCAAGAACCTTTTTGATAACTTTGAGAGAGTTTTTAGCCAAAGTTCTGAGAATGTCCCCTGTAAAAATAAAGACAAAATAAAAGACAAAAAGTTGTCCGCAATTCATTTCTGTCATCATATATTTTCACTGATAGAAACAGCGTCAACAAAAGCAGGAGTTATGAGTGTTTGTACATCTGACTGTTTTCACAGAAGGAGGTCAGAGATTGTGTGTCAACTAAAAGCTGAAGTTGCTGAGGAGTCCTTCATGAGATGTATAGCTGGTGGTGCACACAGCTGCCTCACGGCAGATATCTCTAATTGATAATGTAATTCTTTAGAGGTCAGGAACATGGATCATGGCTGAGAGCTGGTGTATTCATCACGCACGCTTGTGAGAAATGATCTAAGAGAGAGGCCAGATCTAATGACTGCTTTTAATGGGAAGTTGTTCTTTCTCTTGTCTGGGAAACCCAGAATTACTGATGTCTAAATTTTAAACTAGACAGTGTTTATTAGAAAAAAAACCTCAATAACTAGTGAATAACTTCAAAATCCAATAAAATTTAAAAATGTAAAAATGTGCCCAATTTCATGTTGTTCCAATATTATCAACTTTTTTCTTCTGTGAAACACACAAAAAATATTTTTTGAAGGTCTTGGTGAATGTTAATATTGTTGAATCCATATACCTGTTGGAACTGGAACCAACGTTCTTATCAACCAATCAGATTAAAGGTTAGGATTAATGTTTGGGTTCAGGTTTCGTGCATCATTTTATTGACCCATGATTTTCCTCCAATTTTAGGGGTCTGTCAACTTTCAAAATGACAAAAAACACCTTAAAAACATTTTTAAAAAGAGTCCATTTTTCTTCTACATATAATCTATTGTAGTCTTTTGAACCGTTTGAATACAGTGCACAGGTCATATGGACCACATGTTTTTTTTTTGTTATCTTGGAAATTGACGGCACACGTCATAAGAACAAAGTTTATTTGTTTATGAAGATGTGTAATGAAACACCCACCCTTTCCAAACCCCTGGAAAGCTGATGCACCAAATGTTTTGTTTGCTTCTCCACCTCTATATTCCATCCCTGACTTGCTGGAAAACACAAATGGAACTCATTAATTGTGAAGTCAAAGGTCTCCGAGCAGTCGGAACTCTCATACTTTTCTGTTTTGTACTGTAATCTAAAAGTGTACAGTAATCCAGGTGGAGCGAGGAAAAGGTCAGTATGTGAGCGGGAGCTGTCGCAACGCCGGAGGCTCCAAACAGAAGGATTAGTCATCGCTCCGAGAGAGCCAGAGTGAGAGAGAGACAGATTGGGCAGCTTGCTTTAGATGGATACAGGGGTTTGGGTGGGAGGGCTCACAGAATACAACAGCATTAGAGGGACGGACGTCCCGTCTGTTTAATTAAGTCGGACGAGTGTGGAGATATGATACGAGCCTCCAGCATTCTGAAATCCCATTTCCAACAACTTTGGAAACATCTTGCTCACTTTTTCCTCTACTAACCTGTACTTTATTTTGACATTTTGCCATTTTTGTATTGACAGTACAGGAAATCTCAGCAGGAAGGAGGGATAAGTATGAGGACATGACCCAGGCTGGATTCAAAACCTGCTTTCCCATGAGAATAACAGCTCAATATGTCAGAACACCTGTGCAGACCACAAAGCCACAGCTTCACATTAACCTGTAAACCCCAAACACTAAACCTACAATATAAAGCAGATGAACATCTCAACACACACTTAATCAACGCTTGTTATTCTAAAGAACATACCCGCCGCACTTATGAAACAACTTTCTATTCTGATGTCATGACCTAGAGGCTGTTAAAGGGACAGCTCACCCAAAAATAAAAAACAAATGTACTTTCACAACTATGACACCTATTCCACTCCTTTTTCCTTCTGTGGAACACAAAAGAAGATATTTGGAAAAATGTCTCAGTGGTTTTGTGTACATACAATGATAGTCAGTGGGTGCCACTGTTGTCTGGTTAGCAGCGTACTTTAAAATATCTTCTTTTGTGTTCCTCAGAAGCATAAAACTCAATTAATTGTTTTAATTTATTTACTGACTTATGATTACTTTGGCTGTTTCAAATTTGTCTCAGGTTTTGTATGCTTATGTGAAATTTTATGTAAAACTTTTATACGGCCATCTTGGTCAGGACTTCCTGGAAGAAGAGATATTTTTTTTTATATCTCTACGGGACCTTCCTGGAAAAATAAAGGAAATAAATAAATAACAATAAGCCTGATTAAATCCCAGCTTTTATATGGCTGTTAGAGCTGCGTTTGTTACTGCAGCATATTTCCTGTGACTGTCGAGTGAGCAGAAGTTTCGCCGTGTTTCTGCCTGCCAAAAGGTCAGTTTAATTCTCCTTGAGAAATATGTGATTAATGTCCTCATACTCGTATTGGTTTTTCTGTGACCTTTCCTGTCCTATTTCGGGAGCATGCAAAATGAATCCTATATTTAGTGGCCTATTAATAAAGAACAATATCTTGCAACATTTATGCGCTTTGGTTAAGTTACCTCAGTGCTCATGACTGGCTTTTTTGTGATGAAGGGTACATTTACATTTTCTGTAATTTCTATACTCATGTTAAGCCATTATTTACAATAGTGGATGATCAATATTGGTTTTTCAATGACTGATTCTCTCATTTCTAATCTGGTCTCTCAATTTCTGGTTACTTTCTTGGTAAGCAGCATGTGTTTGCTCTTTACAGATAGAGTAAGACAGATGATAATCACTTCTCTGTATGAAGAAAAACTGTATGAAGATGGTTTAAGGCAAACTGTAAGGATGCTCTTAAGTAGCAGTTGCTTTACGTGGTGATAAAATTCTGTTTTAAGTGGTGATAAAATGTAATCTTTATATTGTGGCAAAAGCAGCTTAACCCTCTGTACATATAAATCAGTCTTTGAAAAATATTTTCACCACCATCATTTGTGTTTCCAGGACATGCACCATGTTGAATAATACATACTATTCCCCTGAAATAGAGAAAAATACTTGTAGTTCTAGTTTTCCTTTTGGAAAAAAAGGAATATTTTAGGACTGCACAGGAAATTTTACTACTACTATTCTAAACTGTTCCGTTGTTTTTACATTATGCTCATCAAATACAGTGACCTGAATATATTTCTGCGGTCATATTTATATTATTTCTTACTATCATTTGTATTTGACACAAAATATTTTACAAAAAATATCCCTCAAAAGATTATTCTGACATTTGTCAATCAATTGACAAGTAGACTTCTTCCCAAACACATAATCTGTTAACTGCAAAAACAAACATTAGAAAATGTTTTCTAATTTTAGGCACAAAATGTTTGTTTTGTGCCTTAAAACAAAATGTAAAGACCAAAACAACAATAGTAACATAATCACAAAGTAATCACATTTGGACTGAAGGTACATTGTTGGTTTACCTGCTGTAATAAAGTTTATAAGCATTTATTGCAGTGTGGGTCAGCCAAGGTTGTACTGTGTGCCAGAATGATTCTGTAAACAACAATTTTGTTTACAAATTTGTAAAGCTGCAATGTTAAACCCACACGTGGTTAAACCCAAAGCGATTTAATGCATCTAATGAACAGAAACAAACAAGAATGTCTATAGTAAACGACTGTAAACTGAGGTGGAAGTTGTTTATTGATTTCTGTGCTTGTAACTCAAGATGCAGTTGAGGCCACTTTCCTCTCCACTGCAAGGAGCTTTTGCACATTCATTTAATAGACTTTAGGTGAACCACTTTCACGGCCACTTTTCAATTTCATGATATTTTTAATTACAACTGTTGCTGACAGGTCGGAGATTTGAGCAAACACGCTGTGATGCAACTTTTCTGAAGCCACCCGTTCACACAGGAACTGATTTATAGCGCATGAGATGCGTTCACACACAATTCGGTTTCTAACGAGTGACAAATAAATTCACAAACCAAACTGACGTCCTTTATCTTAAACCACAACCATACTAGTTGTCTATTACTAGTTGTCATGCAATGCAAATCCAACTATATACACGCATGCCCAGTGTGTGTGTGTGTGTGTGTGTGTGTGCGTGTGCGTGCGTGCGTGCGTGCGTGCGTTGCGCGTTTTCAAGCAGGTTACTCACAGAAACGAAGATAAGAGCAGTTTGACATCCTGTTTATATCCATTTCAGAAAGCTTTATATCCAGTGTCTCTCGTTGAAGCTACACGACTATTAGTTTTGTAGGATATTGTGGTTTATATTCGTTTACTAAATTATTTAGCGTCACTTGTTATAAAACTTAAGTCGTAATGGGCGCCGCCATGTTTAATATTTCCTTACGTTGCTGTCGCTATGGTTACTGGCGTTATCGCCACTGTCGCGATAACAGATAAATAAATTTAAAACGTTTACATTTTTTGTTAAAATCAACTTTTACGTTTCTTATAAACCAAATGCAAACGTGCAAAAATACATTTTTAAATAAATATTAATGTGTTTATGTTTAACATCCAGGTTCAGATACAAATTCCCAAAGGAATGTGTTGGTTTTGAGTTATTCACAATTATTATAGCAACCCATGACTCTGTAACGTCCCCTGGGATGTATTAAAGACATCCATAGAAATAACAGAACATTTTTCCATAATCCGTATCCTTCACCTGGTATCGGACATGTACTTAGTAGCTTCTGTCATAACACACACTCACTCAGTCAGCACGTGACATGGGTCACAATCTGTGGCAGGGTCCCTAACATTGTGTCACGGCTGATTGGTTTCAGAAAGCTTTCTAATGTATTTTGGCTTTGGAGTTTCACTCCACTCGAACCTTTGACATTTCCAAATCTGCTGAGCTCCTTTTCTCAGTTGGCCTACCAACAGATATTTATTTAAAGAGGGATGAAAAATATGGAAATTACAAATTAATAGATTTCACAATGCACATTCCGACGTGATATTAAAGCCGCCTTACTATTGCTATTTGAATTTAGAACAAAGAAAAACCAAAATGAGCAAATCACACGTCAAATAAAATGATAAAGTATCTCGATTGCCTTCTTAACTTTAACCTCTCCAGACATATCTGGGTCATTTTTGTTAAAGAGGAGCAATGTATGCTTGAGGAAACAGAGAAGATGTGATGTAGGCGAACATATCATTAATACTAGTTAACACTACTTGAGTGTTAAGAACTGACTCGCTTTTGTCACAGTTTCTTGCTGAACAACTGTCAAAACTCCCACTTTTGCACAGTGTAAGTTTTTCACACTCACTGGCATGGAAACATTATATTGTGTGCGTTTGTATCATTACTGTTGTTGCTTTGCATGCCAAGATTTTTTACAATGAGGGTTTTGATTTTGCACTGTTAATCCAATAACAGAAACAGTAACGTTAAGATTAAACTATTAGGACTGTCAAAGATAACAGTTGAAGGTGCTATTGAACAGCTGCTATTACTGACTCCAGCCATGTGATGGCGCACTCACCTGTGGGCTGACCTTAATCATTCACACCTGCATCCTGTTTCATGCTCATTACTTCCTGTATAAATACCCCTCCATTTTATGCCTCCATAGTGAAGTCTTGTTGCTTTGAGAAGGCTGTGTGGGCCTGTTGTTATTCTTTGTGCCTGAATTGCTACCAGTTTTTCCCCTTTTGGCTTGCTTGCTTGCTTGCTTGCTTGCATTTGATCCCCTGCATGTTTAAGTTTGTCTCTGTTTTGTCACTTAAACGTTGCAAATGGATCATTTGTCTTGGCCTACAAAATGCAATCTATTGAATCTAAGAGCAGATTAATTCTGAATACAACTACAGATATGTTAGCAACATTAACATAAACAATTTAGGTGTAAATTACTAATACTATGTCATTTTTCACATACGAGGGAAATGGTCATTGGGAACAGTCTGAAATAACTTTCTCATCATTTCATTAGAGGAAAATTTCACACCTCACTCAAACAAGAGACACTGATTAATTGTTTAAAGGAACTTGTTTCCCTGTTGGGCCAATCTCATATTGCCTTACTGTCAGTGAATAATTCACAGTTTATTAGCAGCTTGTTTACTTGTGTACTGCACAGAGTGAAAAACAAAACTCCTCTACATATGCCACCATCAAGGGGGAAGAAAATCTGAAATAGTTTAACAACACAATTATTTTCCTTTAATTGGCTTACCTTAAGATAAGAAAACAAAAACATTACATGTACATTTGAAAAACTGTCAAGCTGTTGCAGCACAAAGAAATCACAAAGACAGGCTGAAAGCAAATACAAAACAAAGACAATAAAAAATTTAATGCAAACAAATGAGCAGTCAAGTTTTTAAATGTTGTATTAACGTTATTGTTTGGTTAAAAATGTTTTTCAAACATTTGTTCTGTAAAGTTTTTAAAGCGTTCCACCAACTACTTATCATAACGTTTTGTTATATGATATATAACGTTAAGCAAATGCAAAGCTAAGACAATAGCCACTTTAATGCAAACAAATGAGCAAAGAGTCTGGTTTGGTAATGTATGAAATTCAATATCTTATTGATGAAAAATGTGTATGAGCTTGACTAATTGAATTAAATGGACATTAAAAAGTCTATTTGTCATATTTACATTCTGTGGTGTTGAAAATGATATAATTAAGTACAGCCGATAATTTTCTCCAGTACAGAAACAATTTAGTCCTCAGAAACCCATAGAAACAGTTTCAGAGTAATAAAATCACCCTTTCACTGAGTAAATGTTTCTGGGTATTGGCCTTTATATTCCTAGGTATTAATATCCTGTGATTATAATGAAACTACCAGCCAGACTTTGACATAGTAGAAATTTTAACAGTTTGTTTCAAAAACAGTTTAACTGAATGCTAAAGGTGCACATTTATTTAAAATGGCAGAGTGATCTTTAAGGAATTTGAGAGAAAATGTTAATTATAAAACACACCACTCGATACTGTGTAAACACACCCACCAAAACAAATGGATAATTGAATAATAGTGTTTCATTCATGCTGTACTGTACCCTACAGTATTAACAACACAAACAACCCTTACATTGTGCATAATATATTATGCATTGCAAATCACAATATGCACATATTACAATAATACAAACATAAATTCTGCAACCATTTCAAGACACAGAATTAGGTAAATGACTGTTTGCATACATATGCCTAGTTTGCATGCTTCTGTAGTATATGACAGCTCAGTGGTCACCTGTCACCAGGGGAATTACTGGAACCCGGGGTAATTATTTTCAATACTCAACAGATTGCCTGCGTTCATTATGCACTGGCAGTCTTTGTGGCCAGTGTTGTAATCTTATTGATTGTCTCTGTGTGTCTATTCAGGTATATTCCAAGCTGCCAACATATTACATATTTGACCTTCAGTGACAATGGCCTTAATTTACATTGCTTAGTAATAGACTTATTAAAAACCTTCCAAAATCAAATTTGGAGAGCGTCATTAGTATTGAAATGCATGTAAAGACTCGCCATCTGCTCAGGATAGTTAAACCTTTGTCACATACAAACGCAGGACACGCTTCTCTCCCTAGAAACAGAAACCCAACAGATAATATTGATGCTTTTGCACAATGAATGCTAATACTCTGTTAGTTCTCCGGCCTCCAGAGGAAAAATGGTAAGAGTTTAATCTCTCGCATTCAAGAACATATTATTCGTCAGTCACCCTTCAACAATAATATTTGTAGTCTTTGAATTACAAGGAGAAAACCATAAAACTATATGAATTAAAAGGCAGGCTACAGATTTTAAAGGCGTTAATACAGACACCGTCTTGACAGGCGACAGCGTCCCGTTGCCATAGAAACGACCAGCCGCTCTCGTGTATTAGCTTACTAGCTAACAAACTACCACTTTTAATGAACAAACCGGATGAACTGATGAATGACTAAACAGATCAGGAATATTCTTGACAAAAGCGTGTTTTTCTCCACGTCGTGTTTCGTTATGTTGCGTGAAAGGAGTTAAATAACTTATGGATGTGTTGGTTTGCTTTTGTTGGTTTTGTTTGTGCTGATGGTCACTGGACTTCTGTTGTTTATCACCACAAATTAATACAAAAACGTGATTTCGACCGATTTTGTAAACATTTGGAAGTATGTTCAGGAACGATTATCAGGTAAAGTAACACTACACATTCTGGTTTCGTTCTTTACTGTAGCTAAATAATGACAACCCAGCTAACAATTTTAGGTTGTGAGAACGTTTTCCTAACGTTTTGATATATATGATATATAACGTTAAAAACGTTCTACTAACGTTAATGCAAGATCGTTTTTGATAACTTGAGAGAACTTTTAGAGAACGTTGGCCAACATTCTAAAAACGTTTCTTGTAAGTCCTTTTAATGCTTTGTGTGTGTACAACGCTGTAGGGTGGACCCATGGTTGATGTCTTCAGTGCCCAAGGAAAAGATCCTGTGGCTAAATGGAAACTATATGGCAAGAAACCTTCAATAACTAAAGTATGTATGTGTGTAAAATGCAGTATAATAAAAGAAAATGGTATTTTACATCTGGTTATAAAATACATTGTGTAGCAGTTACAGTACGTAGTTATATTCAGTTATATTCATATATGCAATTGAATTGTAAATGTTTGCTGATCAGTTACATAGTAGTTCTAAGGCAGATTATTTGTCAAAACCCTTTTTAATTAATTGACTTATTTTTATCAACAGGTGTTTGACAAAGAAGTAAAAGGTTTCGTATACAGTCTGGAAGGAAGCAGTCAGACACACAAGATGCAGTTACCTAAAGATGGCAAGATGGCCCGTGAGTGCTGTTTAAATTGGAATAAATCAGATAAATGCCCTGCATTTATATTTAACATTTTATATTTATAGTAAGTGAAGGGCCAGCTCAGGGCTTAGATGAATAAAAAGGATGATTCAAGGTTCTATTTTGGTTAAAGCCTCTAGACTTTTTGTTCCTATGTGTGTAAGTCAGATTAATCAGACAAATATAATCAGTTCAGACTGTTGTGTAGAGTGATTGTACTGTTGTGTAGAGTGACTGTACTGTTGTGTAGAGTGACTGTACTGTTGTGTAGAGTGACTGTACTGTTGTGTAGTGCGAATGTACTGTTGTGTAGTGCGAATGTACTGTTGTGTAGAGTGACTGTACTGTTGTGTAGTGTGACTGTACTGTTGTGTAGAGTGATTGTACTGTTGTGTAGAGTGACTGTACTGTTGTGTAGAGTGACTGTACTGTTGTGTTGAGTGATTGTACTGTTGTGTAGAGTGATTGTACTGTTGTGTAGAGTGACTGTACTGTTGTGTAGAGTGATTGTATTGTTGTGTTGAGTGATTGTACTGTTGTGTAGAGTGATTGTACTGTTGTGTAGTGTGAATGTACTGTTGTGTAGAGTGATTGTATTGTTGTGTTGAGTGATTGTACTGTTGTGTAGAGTGATTATACTGTTGTGTAGTGTGAATGTACTGTTGTGTAGAGTGATTGTATTGTTGTGTTGAGTGATTGTACTGTTGTATAAAGCGATTGTACTGTTGTGTAGAGTGATTGTATTGTTGTGTAGAGTGATTGTATTGTTGTGTTGAGTGATTGTACTGTTGTATAGAGCGATTGTACTGTTGTGTAGAGTGATTGTACTGTTGTGTTGAGTGATTGTACTGTTGTGTAGAGTGACTGTACTGTTGTGTAGAGTGATTGTACTGTTGTATAGAGTGATTGTACTGTTGTGTAGTGTGATTGTACTGTTGAATGATAAGTGCTATCTGTTCTAATCTCATCTTTCTTCCTGCAGTCGGTCTCGTTCAGAAGTTCCTCATTCTACAGGTCAATGTTCCTTTGGGAAAAGACTTCTCCACTGAGTTTCTGTAAGTCCCAGCTAACAGTTTTAGGTTGTAAGAATGTTTCCCTAATTTTCCATTAAGTAACAAAAACGTTTAAAACGTTATTTTGAAAATCGAGGAATGTTCAAAATATCCAGTTTTTAGGCCTTGGATTAAACTATTGTTTCGTTATAACAGCATTGCTCAAATTGTTAAATATCTGTAATGTTTGTAAACCATTCCAACAACTTAAAAATATTGTTTTGATATATATGATATATAATGTTACAAAAATATTCTTCTAAAGTTACTGCAAAAACATTTTTAATAACTTGAGAGAACTTTGAAAGAACAGTAGCGAATGTCAGCTGAGAATGGCATCATGTCATTTTTAAAATTGTGAAGTTTAAGACTATTGTTGAAAGGATCTTTCCTGCATTGTATGATATATCTGTAAAGATACTAAACGCTCCTCTTATTCATATAAATTAAGTGCAGAGGGTTTATTACCATGGAGAGCAATTCACACTTTTACACATGTAGATACGACTCCCACACCACCCCACACACACAGGGAACCGGTGAAAGATCCTTCCCATCTGTCTGACACAGCAGGCACTTTGAACTTTTCATGCTGTCTTGCAGAGTGACAGATGAGGAGCATCTGAAGAGAAGACTTTATCTGTCTACCGTTCATAAAGAGCTCTCCGCCACCCCCCTGCATGCGAGAATACCTCTAACCTGTCTTAAACGCAGTACTGTAAGTCCCGTTTCTGTACAATCTCCAGCTGAATTTTCTGCAAAAGCTGTCAGATCAATAGATATTGACTCAGCCACTCAGCAAAATGCCATAGAAGAACCATTTTTGGTTGTATGGTTCAATACAGATCCTTAACATCCGTAGAACCTGTTTCACAAAATGTTCTTTTTTAGTGAGAAAAGGTTCTTTAGATTATTTAAAGGTAAAAAGGAAACGGTTCTTCTAAGAAGGGAACCAGAAATGGTTCTTCTATGGCATACTTTATAACCTGCTGGTATGATGAGGTTCTACTGTCTGTGCGCAGTGGTGTAATCTGTGTATTGATTTGGACTCGCTCACCTCTGAGATATTCAGAGGACCGCACTTCCTGTCTCTGGATGGGATCATCATCTCTGCTTGCTGTAAGCTTCGGCGAATCTTCACTATGAGGAATGAACCTGATGACTACACAGACAGAGGTTTGGGAAAAGTCAGCTGATTTTATTCGATGTTTTTTTTCTGGCTCACGTTACAATAAGACACTTATATTAAAAGTCAAGGAGGCCACCAAACCATTATGGTGTAACAACCAAATGGTATTTTAATCATTCTAATTTTTACATGGGAACCATCTTCAAAGTATTATCTTTATTTTTAATAATATATTTAATAATATCTAATATTTTAATAATTCTTTGTTTTTACATGTAAAATTCTGTTTCAACCATCTTCAAAGTATTGTCTTCTCTTCTCTTGACCTTTAACAGGACAAAATAAAGCCTTTCGTTTCTTTATTATAGGTTTCGAAATAAGAAATGGTCCAAGAGAAGAGATCCCAAAGAGTTGCCAGTTTTCCGGGGAAGTTGAGCATGTTTACCAGCTGGTGAACATGAAAACTTTGGGACACGTTGAACTGAAGGGCGCACCTGCCAACTCTGATTCCGGTACAATCAGTTCTGCATGCAAATACAAAACACTTTATTATTTACCTCCCATAATTCCTTTCTTTGCTTCATTTACATGTGCACAAGTTGTTTTTTGTCTTTAGTTGAACTGAGCTGAACTGAAAGTTTTGTGTTTTTCATTGTTCTTTGCCAAACAGAAGGTCAGAGACCTTTGCAGAACTCTCCTGCTAGTTCTTGTCTGTTAGTTTGCTGACTATAGACATCGCTTGCCAAGAGAGCTCTAATCATGTGTCTTTAGTCACATACCTGTCCATTCTCTAAGCCCAGTGAGACCTTCATAGCTGTTCTCAGGTTTTTTTATTTATCCAGACATCTGCTGGCCTCATACTACAGTGCCAGACTGTTGTCATCTTACCCTTAGACTCTAGAAAATCACTCACATAATGCCCTCACACGTGTCAAACTCGCCCCAGCAAGATATTAATATAACGCTGACCTCAGGTGTTGGACACTTATGTTCATTTCAGAATGTTTTTACATATACAAAAATTGTGATAAAAGGCTGCAGTCTTACACATTATTCATTTTTTCATCTCCTAGCAACAACGTATGAAAAACAGCAGGCCTTGTGCATGAAACCCTGTAGTCATAGCTTACAGCCTTGGATAGTGAGCTCGCTGTTATATTGAAATGACAAATGGCAGTATTTTGTGTTTTGTTGCCAGGTTGTCACGACCTTAACACTGTTTATCCTTGCAGCGTTGCGGTAAATAACAATTGAAGATACGCCGGTTCCAAACCAACAGATGGAAAGGGCCTCACAATTACAAGGATTCTAAACATTAGCCTGAATCTGAAGACAGTCGAATTGTCATAGACAGTATTGTGGTATTGTTAGTATAAATACTGTAATTAATTAGGGTATTTTAATATATATCTGTTGCTTGAATGGCAGATGTTGAAATACGTTTAGGCTGATATGAGATAGATTTGCGCTTCTCTGTTTGCTAGAGGAGACAGGTGGTGCCAGGGTAACCATCACAAGGGGTCCTACGCCTCGAGACTCCTCCCATATTGCGTTTGGGTCAAAGGTCATTGGACCTCCTCCATTAACTGCAAGAAAGAGCAGCACACTAGCAAACAAGAAAGACAACAGAACAAAATCTGAACTGAGCCTCAACATACCAGGCAAACGCATCTTCACTTACTTTACTTTAAAAGAACAAATTGAAAAAATATAAAAACATTTTAATAAAAAATAGCATTTTTCTGAATAGTTTCTAAATTTGTTTCCAAATACAGGTCGAACTGAAAACGTACAACCACGGCCACCACTTGAAAAACCATCAGCAGAGAAAACAAGCTTCAGAAGACCACAGCGAATCCACAGTGTGGGGAGAGACAAAGCAAACACAGGTACAAATCTGACCTCATTGACTTTTAAAGAGAAGGAAGGATAAAGTTTTGACCCACTTGTTGTCTCTCCATTTAAGTAGATTCATTTTGACATTTTCCAGATAATTGGATTTTAATAAGAGCTCTTCATTTGTTTTAGTAGAACATTGATATTTAGTCCTTGGTGATCATAATCAGCGTGTCTGAAAAAATTACAATCAAATTATTATATTTATTTCTCAACCTTTCACTCCCTTAATAATTACTTTCTTGTTGCTTTTGCTGGTTCTACAAAGTCATTAGGTTTTATTTTGGTCTCATATTTTACTTTAAGATAAGGAAGATGGCAAAATTAGCCTGAACCAAGAGGGACCAGAGCTTCAAGGAAAACGTTCAGTGTTCTCACTTCAGACCCAGTGCACAGATTCAACAGCAGAGGATAAATTAACTGATCCGAATCGGCAAGGTGAGTAATTATGTGCTTTATATGTTAGTGGGGAGATTTAAAGTGCTAGTTTCAGTGTATTAAATAACCTGACATCTGCAGTAACTCATATATGTGTAGGGATTATTAGTGGTGCCTGCTAAGGCAAGCATAACTTATAGTATTGCTCATACTGTAGTTAGGATATAATAAAAAAAATGTATGGTGTTACTTTCAAAAAGAGACCCAAGCCATACAGTACAGAATACCGAAGAGATTTAGAGAGAGGGTTAGTAAGAACCATATAACCACCAAGCAAAGTTTTTTTTTAAATCAATTAGAACATTTTTGCCACCACATGTGCAAACACAACTTACATTTTCTCTAGAAAATCTAGTTTTACAATGCCATTGCAAAATCCCAACAATTTGTGAACAAGTAGATCATGCTGAGTTATATTAAATTGTGAGCACAACAAAATATTCCTGGAACTAAACCGATCTTCACAAGCTTCCGAGGATCTTGCGACACGATTCAGCTTTGCGCAGTAAAGGTCTCGCAAACCAAACTTACCAAATGAGCGACCATCAGTTTGAGGCCAGAACTCAGAACACGATCGGTTGCTAACAATCGTTCCCCGCAGAGTGGGGCTAACTCTGACTTCCCTTTAGCCGCGCAAAGAGAGTTCATTAGTGGTAATGGGACATTAAGTACACTGTGTAGGTCAGAACCAATGTCTCTGGGGTTCAGGCAAGCGTGCACCGTGGGCAATTAGAAAAGGTGATTACAATATAAGCCTGTTCAAAAACGTGCCAGGAATCGAAATATGCTAAACCCCCCGGAATGACAAGAGGGAAAGCAACACTGGAGAGTCGCTCTGTGAGCGGGCATGCCTTAATTAGATAAAGCGCTACTCTGTGAGAAGCTTAATAGAGACTTTACTTCACTTTTTCTGACATGGTCATTATGTTGTGGTTTTTCATATTTCATAATAATATGTAATCAGTTGTTCTGCTGACAGAGTCTTTATGATCTCTGCTCATGAGCAAAACAAACAGAACATAATAAAACCCACCGGCAATTCATAGTGACTAAGACAACAGAAAAAATCTCAAGGTTGGCAATCTTTATCAGATACTTTTTTGTCATGCTGATTGAAAGCCTGAAAGCAAGCAGTGATAATACAGTGGTCTATATTTATATATCTTCTGTGGAAGTGTGTGATCATAAAATGTTCATCCAATCATTGCATTCGCTCTGAGCGGAAGGCGGGATCTTATGCTTTTAAAGCTAGATTGCTATTGCTAGGCTCTCCAAAGTTCCTACTAGCAGTGAGATAAACAGAGCAAACTGAGAATCCTGCTTGTCTCAACTTCTCAGATTTGTCTAGAATGAATATGCAATTCAGGTTAATTGTATAGCTTGTATAGTATCTCAACAATGGCTTTGTTTGTTTCTTTTTCTCCAGAGGCGTTTTAAAAGAAACACTAGAGACCTAACTGACACTTCAATAAAACATAGCTGAGGACTCAATTAAGTCTTATGAGCTGTGAAAAAGCCACCACAATGCAATACAATTTCTGCACTGGGAGTTATGACATTGCATTCATCTTACACACAGCAGTGTTGCATTATGGGAAATGTAGTGTCACCACATAGAACCTTGTGCATGAGGTAAGTTCCTAGTAATTTAAAGCAAAAACGATGCCCTTTCTCGTCCTGCTCTCTGGGTGAGTGAAGAAAGCTCAGGATCACAGTTCACAGTAGTTTGGTCGGACTTTTTTGCCGCTGTGCGTTTTGCTGAAGTAGATCAAAGTGTTCTGCTCTCACACTGCAAATTCATCACTTGGTCTCTGTGGTGTCTTTTGCTCCCTGCTCTCTGGGTGTCTTCTCTGTAGTACGAGGGCATGCAGACCCCACAGGCACACATCACTGCTTCTGAATTATGATCTTACTGTACCATTGCTCCCTGTCTACTAATGATGCTGTTTTTGTGCCAGTGGGGCAGCCAGAATACCCCCCCACCCCTTAATTTATGCGCACACACACACACACACACAGTTAATGCTATTTTTTATGGCAAAGTTAATGCTATTTTCCATTTCCCGTTATTCTCTCAGGACCGCAGATGTAAATTCCTTCCATCCACTTCTTTAAAATATCGTTTTCCACACGTCTCCAGCATTTATGTATATTTCAGGGGATCGTTAAAGCATAATGCCGCAGTTATCAAATTTAGCACAAATGAAAGCGGTTGGACGCGTGCTGTAAATTTTCAAGCGTTGCAGAATTCATCTCAGTCTTCAAGGATTCTGGTTACGCTCTTATTTGCATATGCCTATTAAAATGAACGCAGACGAGAAACACGAGTGCCGGTGTAAAAAATGAAGATGAAACATTATGTTTCGTAATTAGATCTTTATTATTGATCTTTTTACAGACATGTGAGTCATTGGAAGGTCCCTGAGGGGAATCCGAGCACAAATTATTCATGTTTTCTCAATGCGCAGCATAATATCATCAGAGCATGTTTTACTTGAGACAGATTTTTGCAGAAAAGGTGAACTTTGACTGAAGTAAACAATCAAATCCTGCTGACAGTCAGTACAACATGAGTTTTATAAACGTTTTTATAACTTTTATTACCTTAATGATTAAATGAGTAACTTACATGACATTATTGTTTTGTTATTTCAACAGATACCGCAATATAACTGTTAGAATTATTCTGGCCATGATAACCGTGTAGTGAAAATCTGATACCACAACATGGATGGATGGACGTATTGACAGACAGACAGACAGACAGATGAGAGAGAGACAGAGAGAGAGACTTGTTACTCAGCAAAATATTGCAACACACAGTGATATTTCTTCTCATTTCTACAGACAGTGGTTGTGGTATGGATACATCTGGGTCAGTTCTCGAGGCTCCTTGTTCTTCACCTCCTGAGCGTGTGCCGACTGCAGATGATTATGACCTTTGTGACACAGAAACGGAGCTCTCGCTCGGCGATGAAGAATCTGAGGAGGAAGTCTTCACTTTCTCCTCCCGCCCTCACTCAGCCCGACGGAATCAGGCGAGCAGTAACCCACTCGAGGGTTTGACCTTTGGCCTTAAAGGTCACAAGCTGGTGTCAGATGGTGAGCGCAAAGACGCTCGCCCGGAGGATGATTTTGTCGGCAGTGAGAGTGAAGAGGTATTTACTCTCACACAATGTTGTGTTAAAATACATCCTACATACTTACAAGACGTTGACAGTAATTAACAGAAATGATTATTATAGACTTGCCTCTGATGTCAAGTTATCAAATTACATGTCTTTCAGAATGTTAAAAAAAGATTAAAAAGTTCAGCAAAGCTTTGTGAAAGATAATTAATGTGATAAATTGTTTACGAAATAATTCCTTAAAAGGTATTAAAGCCTTTTGTTCTGCAGTATAAAGAACTTTTAAAGTAATTAAAAAATATAGTTATTGTTAGCTGGTCTGTCCTGTGTTATGAGGAATATAAACTGAAAATGTAATTTAAATTTTCAGTGTATTTTTAATAATGTGGATAATTTAAACTAAACTAATTGTTAATATTATTAAGAATTATTAAATATTAAAATCACTTAAATTATAAAATCAAACCCATTTTTATTGATAATCAATAATAAGTGTTTGGTTATTTGTAAATGATTATTAATAATGTTGATGATTTAATAACAGATCTTTTAGATCTGTTTTTATCAGCTTTATTTTTTTATATATCCGAGGAGAGAATGCACAAAACGACATCTAAATATAAAAATAAACATAATCATTCACAGAAAACTCATGGATGTGAATCTTTCCATGTACAGTAAATGCATCCAGGGAACAGAGAAACAGAAGCCAAAAAATTCCAGCTGTGTTTACATGCCACGTCCTTGAGGAAACTGTTCAGCCCGAGCGCTTTTGTAAGAACACCTGTAGAAGATATCTGCTCTGCTGTCTCACAGCATAAAGATCTAGACAAAACACAACATCGATGATGTCATTCTGATTTGTCTGCACACGCAAACAATTCTTATATTACACATGTCAATACACCAGAACTTATCTCTTTCTTTCTATGTTTCCCATCATGTACGATTTATCAGAGTCATCTGGTAATAACGCACAACTTGATTGGGCCCCCAGGGGCCCCGCTGTTCAATTAGGTCCATGAAGAAAACCATCAGTTTTCATCACTTCAGTTCATTTCTTACGAGAGCGTTTGGCTCAATGGTGCTCATCAGTTCTTCGTCCATTGAGACGAGCGTCATTCATTTACTCTTCGTCTGTTTTGTCTCCTCCTGGGAAATCAGCCTCGGTTTGGCATACATATGTTCTGATGCACTTAATTAGAGATTTTGATGGATACTGCTGACAGTTTTATTGTTTGTTTATTCCTTCCTTCCACGCCCTTGATATATTTCTAACTCCTCATTTTTTCTGTCTTGCTGGCAATAAGATGTAGACATCAGCATTTATCTTCTTATTACCATTGAGAAATTGGACTTGCTTGAATATTCTGAACATTGTTTATTTTGCATCTCTGTAACTTGCACCTGCGTGATATTAAATCAACTCCATCGGTGGCAGAGGTGATTATGTGAACCTAATGACTTCATTAACACCACGGAGTTGTCAACAAAAGACAGATGAAGCAGTACTGTACTGAAAATGATCTGCACCGGCTGAACAACCACTTCAAAACACCTCGAGAACTTTCGTGTGGAACCTCTGCTCCACAAACGTAGAAGCGTAGAACTGTGCTATACTGATATTTCTGTTATCCACGGTCAGAATGTCTCATACTGTAAGTGAGTAGAAGTGACACATTCGATTCCTCCAAAAAAGCAGAAATATTTCAAATGGGCCTTCATGGGGACATAAAGATGGAGGAAACAAGACAAAAACTCAGGCTGATCTGATGGCTCGGCTGTCCGTGCCCTTTCATTGAGGTTGTCCTCATTAGAGTGAAGCTGGCTGTTTAAGACCATTAGTGTAGATCAAAGCCTCACTAGTTTAAAGACCTTATGTGTTGCCAAACAGAGCAGAGACAGACAACTTTCCCGGCAGCGTGTCGCCCTGATTAATTACAGGTAACTGTGATGTTACTCCGCCCGCGTCGGCCTGTCTCGCATGCGGCTATTAATGCGTTTCATCTGTGACAGTGTTGGCGTTCTTGGCTCCGAAACTCTTGCAGTAGGTTTCATCATTCCCTTTATGTTTCCATGACAAGTGTGTAATTTTTTTGGTAAAATGTAATACTTAAATTTTTAGGGGGGAAAATTTGGTTTATTAATGTCTCTCTTAACTTGTTTTATTATCGCAAACTGTAATGATTTAAGGTAACGGCATTATTAATCTTGGTTTTTCATAATTAGTGGTGTTTGCTTAGGCAAGCGTCTCTGTAAGGGATTTGAGCAAACCACTAACACTAAGTATTAAACTTCCTCGGATACCTCAGATGATAAATGAGATTAAATATCCCATAGACTCACACGGAAGGAGAGACCTGAGATGTTTTTAAAGATCATAATATTAAAGCTACTCAGAGGTGGGCTCCTTTGAATTGGGTAGGTAAGCAACCACCTGAATCACGCTGGCAACCGCATAGCAACCACTAGGAACACCTGCTGACTTTTCCAAGAGCAAGCAGCACTCACATAATCTCATACATGGTCTCACTTTTTTTCTCTTTCTTCTCTTTCTCCATTGGTGCTGGTTTCATAGGATGATTTGTACACCGAGTTTCTCATCCACAGACGTGCTGTCCAGTCCACAACTGCTCCACCACCTCCTCCTGTACAAAAAAACAGATTACAACCCAAGTTCCCTCTTAAGCCGGTTAAGACCTCCACACATCGGATCTTCGAAGGCCCCAGAAGAACCGAGGCCACGCGGATCGCACCAACTCGCTGTCTCTCACCCAGCACCCCCAGACACGGAATCAGACCAGATCACTCCAGGGCTGGAAGAACGTTGCCTGATGGAGATACCAGCATATCTGTCAACAGAGCATCTGTTCGAGAGATCTCTCCTGAGAGGGTTCAAATGGTAGAGCTGTTTTTTAAGAGTCTGTAAGCACAGTTTATAAGGATCTTTTAAATTATTTTTGCAACAACACAAAGTTCAAAACCAGGCATTATTTAGGGAGAGAAATACAAAAATAAAGAACAGGATATACAATTTTAGAGAAGATACTTAAAACACAGATGAGATCTCTTTAATATCTCAGCTGTTTCTCCTAGACAAGCAATGAGAACTAATGGAGAGCATATAGAAACTTTTCTCCTGCATGTTAGATGTTTCTCCTGAGAAAAAGACCCAGAAAATCTCACATACGTCTCTATTAAATTTCAGAGGAAAATAATTTCAGAACGGTGTCACAAACTCTGCTCAGAAATACCAAGTTAATGAAGTCTCAAATTAAAAGTCAAGATTATTGAAGGTTATAATATAAATTTAAACATGTCTCATCAAATAGCATATTATCTAAGATATACAGCCTACATTCATTGTATAGCTCCATACTCATATCTTAACTCAATTTAAAGAGAAGCATTTCAGACAAAGTTGATACGAATATGAAACATCTTATGAGCTATGAAAGAGCAACCACTGAGAAATACAGCTTTTTTGTGCAAAGCCCACACAAATCACACGAGCTGTTCATGGACATGAAATGTTTCTCAGTGTTACTAGCATGCAATCCACGCAAGGTTAGAGGGGATCAAATCAAGCACACACTTCAGATGAATTGGTACACTCAGACCGAGTGGCTTGTTTATGAGTGCCTCTGTTCTTATTGTAATTTCAGAACTGGTGTGGCTCTTATCTCCCCCTAAGGCCGGATGTTTTAATCTGAATCCATTCAGATTGAGGAGAACGGGTTGTGCCTCTGCATCTCTTTATTGTGAATGTCTTGGACACAGTGTAGTTTTGTTTTCGTGATTTTTAAGGAATGTTTTTGGCTTTTGAAAGAGGTTCTTTCATAGTTCAGGGGATCTTAGTTATGTTTCCTTGATATAAATACCTAAAATCTGTTAGGTGTAATAGAAATAGACACAAATGACATACAGTATGGATGATACTCATAGGAAAGAATAATCACAGATGATCTCTGTAATATCTCAGTTATTTCTCAGAGACAGCACTGAGATTAAATGGAGAGCAAATGGAAACGTTTGATTAAGTCTTTACTGCCTCGTACAGTTCTTGTGAGAAAAAGACCAAGAAATCTCACAAATGTCTCCATTAGAGTTTCATAAGAGATCTCAATAGTGTCTCAAACTACGCTCAGATTTGTTAAGTCTGCAATAAAAAAGTCAATATTATTGAAGATTTATATATAAACTCAAACTTTACTCATTAAATGTACCCAAATCTAGATTATTTTAGCCACAATCGACATTAATTTTACAGTTCCATACTCTTTAATGTATTTTAACAATTGTCTCATGTGTTGCTACTTTTGTTTTTTTTAGGAAAACATCTGAGACAAAGTTGATATCTAAATAAAACTCTCCTGAGCTATGAAAGAACAATCTCTGAGAAATAAAGGTTTCCTCTAGGTACAGCTACAGAGCTACAGAAATAAATGTGGGTGGGATAACTCAAATAATTTTGTACTGGAAGAAAATGACGAGACATGAGTTCATATTGAACTCTCTGACTTTTAAATGCAAACTACCTTGGCATACTTAAGCACATTTTTTGCGACATTGTAACACAAGATTTCGTCTGACGCTCCACAGGCGACGCGTGTGAGATTTCCTGGGGTCTGTTTCTCAGAAGAAAACAGAAAGGACCAAAAGTCTTAATTTTATCTCAGTGCTGTTAGGAGAAACAGAAGTCGTGGGGGATAGTTGTGGCCTAATGGTTAGAGCGTCAGACTAACCCAAAGCAACATGTGTTCCAGTGTGTGTGTGTGTTCACTACTCACTGATACGGGTTAAACGCAGAGGTCAGAGGTCGGGTTACCATACCTCAAAATACGTCACTTTTAAGTACGTCACTTTTACTTTTAAAACAAGCAAAATAGCAGATATCTGCAGCTGAGGTTTGCTTGAGCTTGTCTAGAAGGTTTCTCATAGATCCAGGTTCATGTAGGACTTCATATAAGTAGATTTCCAAGCAGCAGGTAGTCATCCCTGCAGATGTCTTGGCCTTAATGGGGTGCCAATTAGCCTGCAAGCTCTGATTGATTGCTTACTAATTAGCTATACCCAGCAACGATCGTTCTCATTACAAAGTGGCACTGATGAAGTAATGAGATTTTGGGCCTTGCAGGTGAGTGTCGATGAAAGGGTTCGACCTTTGGGCTCCAGCAGGTGTGAGCTGAGACGAAGTGATGAAGATGAGGAAGATGAGCTGCAAATGTTGGCCACTTTAAAGAGACAGCAGGAGGAAGAACGAGACGGAGACATGGGCGGTCCAAACCTTACCGCATCACAGGTGGGAAAACGATGTCATTGTTGATGTCATTGAATACAGAGTGCATAATGTTACAGGATGGTAGTCAATTATATTTAGCATACAGAAAATTAAACCTACTTTTAGGACTTGACAATACAAATTAATTAAATAAATTAATAAAATAAATTAATTAATTAAAAGCAGTAAAATAAATTATTTGTGTAAAATTTGTTGCATTACGGTAATGAGAATAATGGTGAGAGTGAAAACTGAAACTGTCATGAAAGTAACAATTAAGACTGGATTTTTTTATTTTAAAAAATATTATTTTTTTTCCTCTTGATTTAGGAGTGCGATGTGAACTAGAAAAGTTGTGAGAGATGTAATAATAATATTTAATATCTTCTGGTAGGTTCACAATTGTAACATCAGCCTGAGTGCCAGTAGTGACGACACTTCAACCTGGACTCAGTGTATTCCTCTGGTGAGCTCTTACACACACGTTTGTACAGCTATCTTTGTGAGGACATTCATTAAAATGATGCAATCTCCAGCCCCTTACTCTAACCTCAACCACCACAACTAACCTTAACCTAATTCTACCCTTAACCCAACCTTAACACCATGTTTTAACCCTAAAACAGCCCTTTAAATGGGTATCACAAAGTGAGGATACACACACACACACACACAGTCATTAGTACAGTTATAATTAGAACATTATAATTACAGCAATCAGACTCATTGGCCTCACTTGGGTACACCACAGAAAAGTTTATAGTATATCTTGAGCATCAGGCTCCTCAGCTAGACATTCTGTGGCTGATCTGTAGCTAATAGGCAGATAACAGGCAATAAAACTTGTTTTCCTGGGGCAACCAAACAGTTTATAAAAATAAAAAACAGTAATTAGGCCAGAGCAAAATAACATCCAATGACAGCGCAGCATCAGACCCTATCCATCATCTGCTGCTGTTGTCATCTGTTGATTAGACAGATAAACTGCAAATGCTAATCATGTCTGATGTGTCTGGTGTTGTGAAACTCCAAATTTAAAGCCTGTAAACTGTAGGATTGTGAAGGCATAGCAATACTGCCACCATCAGGCAAAAACTATAACAAAACATGGACAATATCCTACAAATTAAAACATCTGAGGTCATTTACTCACCCTCATGTAATTCCAAACCTATATAACGTTCTTCCATGGAGGACAAGAGTAGATTTGAAAGCTGTGGGCAGACCGAATTTTTGTTAGTGAATGTTATATTACATTTTTTTGGTTAAGCAAACTCACTCACAGTATCTGTCTACGTATATAATACTTTTCCCTAATGTATCCACAGCCAGTTGAACAAGGCCAGCACTACCAGAAAGAAATGACCCCTCTTCTTCACTCCAATCCCAGGTAAGAGTCAGAAATAAGTTCTCTGCATCATAACTGCAAGGCATAACTCCAAGCAGGTAGTCAAAGATTGTCAGCATCTCAAGTGTTGAGACTAGCGAGTTAATCCATTAGTTCCACAGCATACAGAACTATTGAACATCAAAGAACAGAGGAACAGGTTCTGCATGCCAGAGAATTTGTGTCGGTCTTGAAAAGATCTTTCTGTCATTCATGCTTGAAGAAACGGCTACTTTCTGCACGCCGCAACTTTTGACAAAGTATCCGAAACAATTGTTAATTATTTTTAATCTGAAATGCAGATGTTATTAAGCTGAAAAATTATAGAGGATAAATAATATAATTACAATAATACAAATTATTTCAGAATACAGAATAAAACACATCAGACCCTCAGTTTTAACTTTTAGACCCTCAAACTTAACAATTAAAAAGAATTTATGCAGCTCATATTGTAATTTTTACACACTTCTACTTATAATTTCACAGCATATCTACGGTTAGTTTTACAGTAAACTTTTCGTGCGAGGGAAGCTGCCACATTGCCACGCCTCAGTGATTAATTAAACACGGCTGTCAGGGACAATGAATGTGGCGAGCTCTGCATGTGCTCAGAGGCTTGACTGTGTCACCTAACTGTCACCACCGTAGCAGAGCTCACCGGGAGGTCACCCTCCGCCTCCCTCCCGTCTCACTGGGGAGCCTGTCCATCAACACCACATGGTGCCTTCAAAAGTGTCATGTAAATGAGAGAATGTGAAACAGAGCGACAGGCGGGTGGGGGGCTTTCAGTCTCGGTACCGTCAATAACTGAGCAGGAATTTTTAAAGTATAATTCAGTGAAGCTTCGTACATTCAGTGTAACCATAACAGCATCCTTTTTGCAATAGCATCAATTTAAAACCCTCCTTGCAAAAATCAAATGTTTATAATTGTAGAACTTCTCATTTTTACTGACTGGTATTGAAAGTATGGAATGTTAATTCTACAATTTCTGCCATGAATTAGCCACGCCCACTCTCGTTTTAAAACCTCACCCCCTGAGACATGCCCACCTCAAAGACACGCCCCTTCTCACTCCAAAACCGAACCTCCAGAGACATGCAAGAAGACAAAAACATCTGAAGCTATTTCAATGTCATGCATGAGAGAACTCAATAAACCTGAAACGTGAACTCAATATAAATATTATAACATTAGTTATTAAAGGTGTAATCTGTAACTTTTGCGATTGTTTAAACATTTTTGCTCATTAATAGGTTGTAATGATGGTTTTATTGCATTGTAGAGAATGGATGGATGTTCTTAGCCCTCCAATAGTTCATCCAAATCAACAGATGGTGGATGGGAAAGAAGACCAGAACAAGATCTCAACCAAAGGTACAACGCTAGAATATTTGCTTACAAATAGTGATCTGATTTTAGACAGAGTAGATAGATATAGTCACACAAATGGTAGAATTAGATCCATGAGAAGACAGATAAACCCTAAAATCTGCCTTTATTATATATTTGTAATTTTTTTCTCTATGCTGTCCACAGGCTCAGAGTTACATGAAAACAGCAATGAGGAGTTTCTCAGTTTGATGTATGATTCCTGCCTCAACTGTTATTTTGATCCACAGACTGGAAAATATTATGAGCTGCTCTGATTACATGAATTTCATAAATGCACAGATGCAAATGACACAAACTGATTAAATCAGCTTGTTGGGATTGTAAAATTATAGTTTCTAATATGAAATAATTAAATAGTGTCATATGTTCTATACATAATATGTTTTATTAAAATTAAGCAACTCTGCAGTATGTAACTTCTAACTCCTTCAAAATGTAAGCTATGAAAGTTTCATTATTAAATGATATTGATTCATGAGATCCTGTTGTTTTGTTTTATTTAGTCAGTGATCTCACTATCTTTAAAGTGACGTATAATGTTGACGGAAGTCTTGACGTCGCCACTCTGTCGACCAATCAAACGTCGGCAGCTTCCTTACGTCACCCAACAGCTGAAATGACAAGGAAGTAAACAACTATGGCGAGAAAATTAAACCACTTCTCAAACATGTTATTAACTTTACTCATATACACTGTTTTGGAAGGGTTTGCCGTCGCTCTTCCGTCATTTAAATACAATGAATTCAGACAAGCGCGAGGTTTGGACGAGTCCACGTCAACCGATCAACAGGTTTAAAACCGACTGAATTGCATCATAGCTTAACTTACTATGACTTTATATTATAATACTAAACACTTATTTTAACCTGATCTAAACTGTTATCCAGGCAGTAAGACTTCATCCCGGCGTGATCGCGTCTGTTGTGGTTGTTATAATAGCTGCGGCTGTGGCGGCGGGTTTCATCATTAGGAAATACTGCTGCCTGCAGAGGTTTGTTGCTACTAAACACACATGAGCATTAACTTCACATTACAGCTTAAAAGTAATTCACCTAAACTTACCATATCTAAAAATATTGCCCCATCCTATCGTTGTTTTAATAGGTGAGCAACATATTAAGGCGAAGTTTAACTATATCATTTCATCAGTTTACGATATAAAATGTTTTGATGGTTTTAGTATGTTATATTTGTGTATATTTTGTGTATGTTATATGTGTTTTTAAAATGTTTGGTGATTTATAATTGTTTGACTGTTTACGTTTAGCTGGAAAGTCACTAAAAAACAAAAATCAGCTTTTTAATGGCACGTTCCCATTGTGACAACTTACCCCATGTAGTTTGACAATGTACTTTGCTATAGAGGCATGTTGTCACAAAAGGCAACAATAACAGTTAAAAAATATTAAATGGAGTCAAAACGTTAAAGTATGTCTATACAAAAATTGACTTCCAACCCTGAGTTCTGTGTTAAACTGATACTTTATCTATAGGGTTTAAATGTTTTTTTGTTTCAGTAATGTAACATATAGGTACTCAGAACTGAGACAACTGGAGGAACAAAACACCTCAGTGGCAGAAGATAATGACTCTGATGAGGTTTGTGTGTATTG
>JAZGTK010003264.1:0-28004 GCA_036877625.1 Ambastaia sidthimunki | reverse complement strand
TAAACATCTTTTTTTTTTATTGTAATACCATCTGAGATTTGGGATCTCATCTGAGACTTTAACATTTTAAACATTTAGACAATTCACACCCTTACAAACTCTGTTCCAGTACTGTCAGGACTTGCTGAGATTTCCCTGACCTGCTGAGACGCTAAGATGTCTTTAACTTACGAATAAATGTCGTCGTTTTTAACCACGGCTGGCTGATGGAACTCAGCGTACGGCTCTTCCTCTTTCTCTTAATTCTGTGCTGAGAGCCGCCCTTTCACATGATGTTCCATCTGACTCCCTCTCTCTCTGTCTCTCTCTCCTATCTCCCTCCAAGCCTACGGCAAGGTCTGCATATCCAGGACTAAGACTAGTCCACGAGGACAGCATTTCTCTCTCTGCCCTTCTCATTTGATTTTTTTTTACACTATCTCTTTCTTCATCTCTCTCATATGGACACATTCTTTGTTCTTTACACCAGTTCTTTGTCTACTTTACATTATTTGAAGCTTCAGAGATGAACTTAACCTTTCTACTACTGTCATTCCTGTAGCTCCTCCTCCTCAGCACTTGTCTCAGCAGTACTCTTCACACATATGATTTTCTGAAACATACCCTGTTCCAGTGGTCCTCAACTGACTGGTTGCGGGTCTTCTTTTATATGCACTATATAATAGATAACATAATTAATATTATATTGTAGATAAACTAGTCAACTTCACATATCAACTATTAAGTTATGGGATTAGATGTTTTGTAGGAGAGCATTCTATGGAATTATAATATGTAAACACTCACAGTCTCCCTGCATAACCAAGATGTGTGTTATTCTGTAGATTTGAATCTGTTCTCCTCCATTTTGCTCGCATAGTAAGAGTCACTAGCCTCCCTAGTTAAATCTGCTGTTCGAATCTTTTACGTGACCATTTTTTAAACTCTATATTTTAGTTATGTACCTGTGGTAAAACATATTTAATTTTTAAGCCCGCAAATCCGACATTGAAAAGAGATGAACTGTTTTATGTGCCGTTTTAAGGTTTTATGTGCTGTGAATTATGGTGGGTTGTGTGAAATACTGGAGAGAGACGGTAAAAGGGTGAGTCAACACCTCTTGGTGTTCTTTTGATGTCATCTTAAGACATACGAGTGTGGAGATGGTATGGGGTTGTGTCCCACGGCGAATGCCTGTGGGTTCTTTTTGGTCATAAAAGCACACAGGCACACACACACATACTTGCATTTACACAGCGATGCATTTGTGAGCCATGAAGATCAGATAGCCATGTATCTGAGATGCAGACCCTCAGTAGAGTGGGATGGTCATTAATTTGAAGAATAAAATTTATTGTATTGCAGTTCTATTGGAAGAACCAGGTGCGTCATGTATGTTTTTATTTTAGCACAAATGGCAGTACTGTCTCACACAGTGATTAGTAGTACAGTTAACGCACGCTTTTGTTTGAAAGGCTAAAGCCTGAAACAAGAAGTCATCTTTTTGATTAAAGATCAAGATCATATTTTTTTAAACAATAGTTTAATTAATTTTTTATTAACTTCACTTCAAGTTGCATTTTAGTTAATTTAAGTCCTATGTAACCCGTTATGCTCTCTCTCTTTTCCTATTTATTTTCCTGTTCCTTCTCTCTGTTTTTCGTATTTCTCCTCAGGCTTCTCCACTATGATGCCACTTCCTCTGGAACTCAGTTCACCCCTAATCTCTCTTTCTCTCACCCTCTGTTTGAGGGGACACGTTCGTAATTTGGATTTATTTCACATTGATGACAACACTAGGGGGCACTGCTTATCCTGTGTAACTGCTTTTGCATAGACCAAAGTGGTTGAGAGGCAGTGTAGGTGTGTGTGGAGAACAAGTTTTCCTCACTTGCTTTCCTAATTAACATTAACAGTTAAGCAGGACAGTTCAATCCATAGCCTGTTTCTTTTTTCTGTCTCACTTTTTATTCTACCCTTTGTATCTGTATTTGTGACCATTACATTCTGTTCAAAATGAAATGAACCAATGTTGTCCTGAGGATTCACAAATGCCTCACACCATTTTTTAGCAGCCCTGAAAGATTGAAATCCTGCTTTTTTTACTAAGATATCCATTTCACAGGCCTTCATATTTTCCTGAACTAATGCGTCAAAGTCAGGTCACATATACACATACATACTGTATGTATGTGTATATATATAGACAGACTTTATTTGACTCATCACTGCCATTCAACTCAAGGGTAGGAGTTAGTCAGCACCTCTGTAGTCTATGAAAAGACGCATGCAGTTATTTTGACATGACTTTGATGTTTAAAATTATCAAATGCCCAAAAAGAAAAGAAAAATTAAAAGAAACATAAAAGATACTTTCAGATTTAATTGTTGAATCCTTATTTGTGAACTCCATGAATATATCGCTCTTCACATTCTGAGGCATCAAACATGACAAAGAACAAAGAAAACGGCAGAAACTAGCATTGGTTCCTTCTCACTATTATCATAAAGGGAAAACCACAGAAGAAGAAAAAAATGACAAGATAATCACTGCATTCGTACTTACCTTTATCAGCACATAAATGTCTTCCGTGGGTCTAGAAGGGAACTAAATAAATAAAATGTTTTCTTTAAATGTCCTCAGCTGAAGTTGGTAATTACCACACTTTGACAAATCACTGACAGCATTTAAATAGTTAAAAAGATAATTATGCTGTAAGTGGTGCATTGGGGGAAAGGTCACTTTTGGTCTATTTGGTACGTTGATTCCCTTTCTGAGAAAAATCCAGACTTTGTCCCTTTGTGCTTGAGTGACATGGGCTTTCTCTGTAATAACATCCCTAGTAATGGACCATAATAATAGATACCGTGCTAATCAGAAAGTATACTAACTAAGTGTACTAATAAGCATCGAACTGACAACCATCAATAAACAGATTGTATGACAATGCTACTTTGTTATTCAGTTGAATAGTAATTACTACAGTTCTTTTTGGCCTGATCTGGGTATATGCGTATTTGTGTGATTTATGTCCATTAAAATACCATTACTGTGTTCATTTTGAGATTCTGTTAGAGAAGTTTAGTTATTTAATTCTTTTAAGACTGAAAACAGTTAAAGCATGTGGGTATTAGTTTTAGTGGAATTTTAAATAACATTGTTTGATTCACTGGTTTTATTTTTTAGACTGTTTTCAAATTAAGTTTTAATTCAAAACAAATAATTTAATACTGTTTTTAAGAGAAAACTTTAAAATCATTGAAAACTATTTAATTTAAATGTTGTAGGACAAAGTATTTCACATTTTCCTTTTGCTAGACTGTGTCTGTAAAAGTGTGTGTGTGTGTGTGTGTGTGTGTGTGTGTGTGTGTGATGAAGCCATAATAGGTTTTTCTTTTTTGCTTTCTCTCAAACTCAACCTCTCTTCTCCTCAACTTCTGGTTAAAATGTAGCTGGTGGCTATGGGAATTTAATTTCAGATTGTTATATATTTCCATTAATTTTGGCCGTCTGGTGCTGGACTGCTTTTGAGAACGGGGTATCACAGCCTCATTTTTGAGGGTTCAGGAGTTCTCTCCCTTCGGCAGGCGAGACAGAGCTTTAGAAACAGATAGCTGATAGGCGAGTGGTTTCGTCACGTTCATTAGCCATTGGTCGCTTTTTTTTCTCTCCTCCAACTTGGAGTTGTGACTGAAAAGATGGGGTGAGAGCTTCAAAAAGTTTAAACAAAACGTCTCTGCTGAGAGACCATCTGAAAAAGCCCTGCAGCGAGTCTCGGCACAGAAAAAGGGGAGGTTTGGCCTGACACTGACGTTTGAAAGCACACTTGCACACACACGCATTAGCAAGACCTGCTTTCATACACACCCACCTACTTAGAATCATATACAGACAATACGCAATTGTATCACACACACACCTGACCTCCAAATACACTCCGGAACAAGTATTTTCTTATCTTTTTCTGGTTTATCTAGTAATTAAGGAGCAATCCTTTTATTTTAAGGGTGATAACATTTTCATTTCATTACTGTTTCTCCTTATGAAGACAAACACATTGTTAGTGGTTTTGTCTGATTGTTGTCTAAAACAGACGTAACGGCTATCTAGGCTGTAAATATCTCACCTTACATATGATAAAATAAATAGAATTGCTTTCTTATATGTTTCTTTTAAAATGTTTTCTCTTTTAGATGTAAACAATGCAGGATTCACAGAAACCTGCAAATATTAGGGAATTTAAATGTTGGTATATAGGATATAGGGCTTTTTCCCTATTAAAACATTTTTGTTTCAATACTTTGTTTGCTTTTGTTTTTCTTTTAAAGGCAAACACTTTGTCTGACTAGGGTCTAAAGCAGACATAGCAACTAAATACGCAAGTAAATTTCAGACCGAATTCAGTCATCAGTTTAGCTTTGCTTTTCATGTTTAAGTGTTTTGTGCCATTTTGCAGTCATAGTGTCTAATATTTTAGATTTATCACAATCAAAGTGTAAGCAGTTTTTGTTGACATTCTGTCCTCTGTGACCCTATAAGGACATCATATTCATTTGAGACTGTGTACTCAATGTTCATCCATTTCATCATACTTTTATCATTGTGTGTATTCTACGTGGCCATATTTCTGTCAGACATGCACTCTGCTCTGCTAGTTTGTCTCAGCCCTCTGACTGCAAGTTGGGCTTTCCTGTAAACACCTCGGGCAGGCTGACCCCTTCTCTCCCTTTGTCTGTCAGAACCAGTCCTCACCTCCCCCGGCTGATGAGGCCCAGCCTGTACGTGTCAGTGGGCGTCTGAGTTATGACTAAATCGCGTCTCCCTCTCCAGTCAATTCCTCTTTCTCTGTCTTGTTCTCAGTTCTTCATTTCTCCAGCCGACCGAGTCAATGATCCAAAACTCTGTTAAAACAGGGTCAGCCCCACATGTGCACTTACAGGGTGTCAGTTTAACCTGCTCAAAAATACTTACGGCTATTATTATAGCTTATAAATCATTAAGAAAGTTTAATTATGCACAAATTTCATGGTGGAAATGTGCAGGGTGACACATGGGAAGGAGAATTTAATGGCCCAGGAAGTCCCAGCACAGAGAGGGGAAATATTGAGGTTAGCTTTCTATTTTACTGCACTGCCGAAAGGCTCTAGGAGACACATAGTTTTGCCCTGTTGATACGCACGGCCACCGTTTTGAAATATTATTCCCCCAGTTTAGTGCGAGCGCAATATACACGCCAGCTCGACAGTCAGTGGTGATGAAGATGTTGCCGTGATCACACCTTGTACTATTCTTTTTTTAAGTAAAACCTACCCTAATTAACACAATACTTTAATTAGCCCCTGTGATTTCATTGAGCCTTTGTGAGACATCAATGTTCCAAAAGGGTAATGTTGGAAATTTTTGGTGCTATTTTGTAGCATTATTGTTGTGTATTTAGAAACACTGAGGAGTAATTTGTCAGTTTGTGCAGCTACACTTCAAAACCATGGCATGTAAATTTGCATGTTCTTACAATTTCTCTAAAAAAATAATATTTTTTAAGACTCAATATATTAAATCAGTAAAACAATGTTTCCATGGATGATAAAAAAAACTTGAAATAGCAGGGAATTTTAAAGTGTGTTTAAAATTAATAAAAGTAAATTAATCTTCTTAATAAAAGCAGACATAGAAAGTACTATTTTTTTGTAGTTGTGCATAGCTGTAAATCATCTGCTAGAAATTGTTCTTTGTGAGTGCAGTCTGTTTTTTTTTTTTTTATCCTTATCCACACCACTGGAAAATTATGAGAAGATTGTGAAAATTCACCATTCCAAAGGTGTGCAAAATAGGTGATAATATAACAGTCATTCATTTCATCTGATAAGTAGTACGTCTGTCTCTTAAATCAGTGGCATACGACCAATTGAAATTCTGGAAAATCAACTGTCCACCAACAACTGAATAGGCCACACTACATGTGAGGACACAAACAAAGAGTGAAGACACAAAAGGAGTTTGCAATGATGATACGCACACCCACACTTGTCAGTACAGTGTGCAGACTCTGCTCTCTCTCCAGGGTTCAAGGCGTTGCAGGATCAATGCAGAACGGGTCCAAAATAAGGGGCCCCATCAGCCTTTTATCATCCAAGCCCTGCAAACTTCTCTTCATGGGCCCTGTGCCAGGCACAGCTGCTCAGGGGCCCCTCTTTCTCTGATGAGCTCAAAATGTGTACACACACAATGCTTCTGCACTATCTGTGTGTTTAACTCTCTATCAAGATGTTTCTTTTGTCATATTATGAAGAAATACCACACCTGATTTACACCTGATCTGCAAATGTAATAAACCCCTTACGTACCCCAATATGTAAGATGTTCAGCTTTTAAAGATAAAAGAGAGATAAAATTAATATTATATATGTTGTATTTGTTTGTAGTGCTGCTTTAAAGAAGCTGAATAACCTTTATTCAACAGTGACTGAAACCTTTATTCAACAGTGACTGATGCCTAACCGTAGCCCACCCATTTGCCCCCTTTACTTGCTCTTTCACTCATCCTGCCGCCAGGTTTCCCTCTTTCCTCTTGTTTTCCACAAGTGCAAGCTTGACACAGCACCACTGCCTTTCCTGGCATGCCGCTCTATATCCTCTTGCTTTTGTTTCCAGTAGGTGTCAAGCGCTCACCGCTTGTACTGTGTCAGTAAATATTTACCCGACTTCCTTTTCCTTGCCCGCCTTTGCTGACGTGTGTTTGTCTGTGTAGTGTCGCCTGCTCGCCCCATCTCCGGCCCTGGTGCTCACAAGGGTCCACTGATACTTCACTCTCACTTAGCCTTTGCAGGACAACATCATAAGCGATGTCATCCTTTGCACATATGGCATTCCACTCAGCCACAGGAACAAGAGGAGGAAGTTATCGCCGTGCTCTTTCCACTTACTAAATCACATAAATCAAAAGTTGGCCACCACTCCCTGCCAAACTGCACTGTTCTTCATGTAAATGCATGTGACTTTAGCCGCACACTTAGTAAATATACTCCTAGTTGGACGCTTGCAGGGGTTACATATATCCACACATGCTGCCTCCCCAGGGCCTCATAGTGTCCTGGTGCTTGGGATTTCCTTCCTGCCCGAAAAACAAAAGACGGGCAGACGCTGAGGCCCTGGCTTCAAAGCAGGGGAAGGCGCGAGTGCTGTCTCTTCCTGTGTGGGGTGTTTTCTCAACCTAAGCGAGTGGCGAGGGGAATAAGGGGCAGTTTATGACTATTGAACCTAGAGAATGAGGAAAGGCCAAAACTTTCCACCTCCTCTGGAGCCCCTCTTGGTTACAGAGGTTAGATGGTCTTAGTGGGGTCAGCACAAAGCTCACAAAGGACACTAACAGGTTTTGTGCTGAACCCCATAACACAGCACCATTTTTCTTTATCAGAAAGATAGAAGATCTATTTATAATAGAAAAGATATTATAGATAAAACTTTTGATAGCTTGCACAAATGTTATTTGGTAAACGTGTGTCAACATATACTGCTTTTGTGCAGAATAATATGTAACTGTGTGAGCTGTGTGTTCTATGCACAGTGTTGGCCCTTACTCGGTTGTAATTGGACAGTTAATCAATCAAATATTTAAGCTTCATTTTACCACACAGTGGGATGTCTAGATTATGGCAGCAGTTTGGATGCATTAGTCTGGACTCAGCACTGATGCTAACAGCATGGCTTCCTGAATCAGCCTGCATCTGGATTTGCACACACGTGTTTATGTGTGTGTGTGCGCGAGTGTGTGCGTTTGTACTGTCTTCCCTCAAATGGTAATTGCCGCTTTTTTTCATGGTGGTATTTGTTGGTAAGCACATTCCTTTTTAAAAGCCCGTGTTATTTATTTATCTATCTCTTCGCTACTTTATCCCGGGCATCATTCTTCTGGGAATGTGTTGAGTGTTTTTTCGTGCCTCCAGGGACGCTATTGTGGATTACCATTCAGTTCTCACCTAATTATCTGGTGACTTGCACTGCCTTTGACACGTAATTATCAAAGCCCTAAATAATTGTCTTATTGCTTGTGCGTTTGCATGTAAGTCTCATGGAGAGCATTCGCTTTTGTCGCCAGGATGGCTAAAATGGCTGAGTATTTATCGCTGCACGAGAGAATCGCCTCCCCACCTTTCTCATGGTTAAACTCTCCTCTTTGCGTGTGTATGTGTGTATTTCACACTATTCTCTGTTCAAAATGTGAGGCAAATAAAGAAGCTCTACCATTGCGGTCAGCATCATTAAGGGAAATGCGATTTCCTGCAACTGAAGTCAAGCAATTAGCTCAATACGTGACGTGAAGGCACTTAAAGTGCTAAATGCCGTATTTTACAGTAGAGGTCACTGAGGGGGTCAAGCAGAATGAGAGAGCAAGAGAAAGACAGGGAGCATTAGGGGAGAGGGGGGCAAGGATATATGACAACGGGTATTTTGTCCTCATCAGCTGCAGGATTTATTCACTATAGGATGGGCCATTTCAGCAAGTCTGTCTGAAATCATCCTCGTGTCTTTAATTGGGTTTCTGCTGATTAGGGTCTCGTAGCAACTGGGACAATGGACAAAAAAAACAAACTAAATAAAGCTTTTCTTAAAAAAATTGAAAATGAAGGGAAATCAGCAGCCTTCAGAGGTTTCGTCTTTACACTGTTTTAAAGAATGTGACGGCTGACCACTTACCACCTCAGACTTTTTATAAATTATACAGGATAAACTATATACAATATAAACTCATTGCCTTTGAATAGCGTTACGTTGGCTTTATTACAGTTGCAAGGCAGCAATGTATTGATATTATTCAAACATTTATGGGTTTCTTCTAAATGTTATATAAAGTTTTTGTTAGTATACAGTTTTGGTCTCTCCACCTGTAATCTGTACACTACCTATACACTCTAACTACCTGTAATCTCCACTTTTCACACTCTAATCAGTTTCCAGTGGGTAAAAGCAAATCCCTTTCCATTGTTTTTGACCATCCTGTTTCACTCCTGTTACATTACAGAAATGGGTGGTGTACAGAAACGGCATTTCATGTTGACTTTAAAATCTAAAAATAAACCTTAAATTAATAGAATTTTTAACGGTTAAATGTATTCGACCACAGTGACATCATAGTATTTATGCATACTAAATTCTAGTCTGTCATCTTTTTTCTTTCATCTGCATGTTTTTATCTCTGAGGCTAGATGTCATCACTGTCTATTTCCCTTCATCCTCGCATCCTAAACTCTTTCCCTGTTTCTCCTCCTCCAGCCAGATGCTCAAGTGCAAAGAAAAGGGCAGAAGTGAGATAGCAAATGTTTCAACATCTGTCTGTTGATTTTAGCGCAACAAGTACTTCCACATGTTTGCTTTGTCTTCGTGCCGTTTCTGGGCAGGAGGTTGATGAGCACAGCTGCCCAGTTTCTTTCTTTTATGAGCACAGAGCAGCTGAGAGGGAAGCTCACGTGGTGCCATAATGCTTAAGTTAATGTACAGAAGAATGTAGATTACCAGTGTTTTAAGGCTTCGGTCTCATTTGTGCAGTCACTCTTATTGTCTCTCCTTTTTATTGATTGGCCTGCAAGTCAATTATTGTTTCATATGTTCTTTTAATAATTTTGAGAATAAGCTCTTTTGCATAGAATAGTTTGGAATTTACTTAATTTCTATTTTATTTACAATTTGTCCTGTCAATTTAGACTATTTTCCATTAGTTTTTACTTAATGACTGTTTTCGGAGTAATAGTTTTAGTTTGCCCAATTATGTTAGCTTGTTTAAAAGATGATTCCAATATGTTTTAATTTGATGTTTCGCTAACATTTGTAACGTTACTATCAGAGTGCGTGTGTGTGTGTGCATGTTTGTGAGACAGTTGTAGACAGCCTGTGTGGAGCACACAGACTTTCACTGAAGGACATCAATCAGAGCAGCATGATGGTGTAAATCTAATGCATATGTTTCAGTTTTCCCAATGGAGAACATCACAGATTTACACACATCAAAGCCACTCTGTCATTTTTCCCTATTCATATCCAGTGCCCATGTTTACTTTGAGGTTGTGTTTACATGGTTTTGTCAAGCTGTTTGTCATGACACAAAAGCAGTTATGTCATTATATACCACATACATACATTATATATATACGTGATTAAATATTCATTCTATACATTTCCATGTTAATTTTGCCATTGTAATTATATTCCTTTTTTCTTTTTTTAAACTATGTATATCTAAAACATGTTTAGTTACTCTTTCAAAGTTAACACACTGTCTTAACTGACACTTTTAGCGTTTTTAAAAGGTTGAATTTGCTGGCCTCTTGGGTGCCATTGAATCAGGAAGACATTTTAGCCCTGCATGCTTCAGTCTCTCAGTGTCTGTGTGAGTGAGTCGCCATGTGCTTCCTCCCTTTTTCTTCAAGAGGATGCTCCTGAGAAAAGCTTATCAGTGGTGTGATGTATTAGTCCTTAGTGCCCTAATAGATTCCATTTATCTCTGTACAGTCCCTCTAATTTAAATGGGCTTGGGGAATGTATTAAAATGACTATGGACATTTTGATGTAGCACCAGCCCAGGTTTAGCTCCTGTAAAATGGATCACGTAAAGTGATTGTTAACCTATTGTTGTCAGACCGTCCCTTTTTGTCTAGCCGTTTATCTTGAATGGAGTAGTTAGCGTGACAGGCTAACTCCTTTGGAATGAACACAATCTAAAAATATGACAATGGAAAGAGGCACCTCTTTGTAAGTGTATATCATGTAGAGTCTGTATTTATTTATTTATTTTGTTTTACTTTTTGTTTTACTGTTTTAACATACCGTATTCGTAGGCTGTCTAAATATATTATCTTCTCCTGAAACAACTGACAGGTATTTCTGATGCATGTCCATTTATTCAAATGGCTAAAATGCGTTGTAGTTATCATCAGTTCAGTCAACTTTATATTCATAAACTGATTACAATCTTAGTATCACTAATTAGTCTTACTAATGNTTTCTGATGCATGGCCATTTCTTCAAATGGCTCAAATGCGTTGTAGTTATCATCAGTTCAGTCAACTTTATATTCATAAACTGATTACAATCTTAGTATCACTAATCAGTCTTACTAATGTACATCTTATAATAAACAATAACATTTGCAATACTACTATACATTCTGTATTCATAAATTTTATACATATTTCCTGTTTTCTGTTTTTTTCATAATATGTAAAGTTGTTTTAAAACAGTGCAAAATTGTATATGTGTTATATATATATATTTTAATTTAATTGATTAGAATGTTAAAAATGCGTTTAAGACCTTCTACCCATGGGAGGAGTCTAGCATTGGTACTGAGGTAGTATAGATGCACTGGTACTGGTAATGCACTGGTACTTTATGTACTGTGGTACTGAATATTACCACATTTGTGTACCATGACATTTACATAATTTATCAAATTCAATCATAATTCATTTAAAAAAAATTATAAAAAGGCTGTAGGTTTTTTTTTTGAGGTGCTGATATAATGTGCAGTTTACTAAGATATCTTTGTCTCTCCCTCAGATGATTCACAGAGAAGCAGAAGTGAAGAATCGTGTTCGTGCAGTGGCCATGACTGACTCGGTCCATAACGTCTGGCACCAGGAGGCCAACAAGTCTGTTCAGGATTGGCTGAGAGAGGTACATCCATCCTCATGATCTTCTATCATCAACATATTCCAAAACCCTTGATGTAACCAATCACTGCATTAATACCAGCCACACAGCTCAGCTCAAACATCCTGGCATTTCACTCAGCACACAGAAACACTCTCAAAGCAGGAGTCACGGAAAGCCAATAGTTTGTTTTGCTTCCCGCACTCTTGTTTGTCTGTTTGGGCAGATGTCAATAAGAAATCAAAGCCAAACGCCACCACACGCAGGCGGATGCTCTGTTAGTATGTCAGTTTTATTTAGTTGCTGCCCTTTCAGCAGTGACCTCAAGTCCAGAAACAACACCTGGGAACACTCAATATGCACATAAAAATGAGGGAGAGGATCCCTAGCCAGGACTACAGGGAAGCCAGCCATGCAAATGCCAAGCACAAACACATCCTCGCCTCTCACCGGCTTACTCCAAGAACAGCAGACCACCCAGGCCATCAGAAAAATGTCTTTTATTCCTTTGTCTTTCCTGATCTGCTTTGCTCTGTCAGATGTTTGCTCGCCTGTTTGTCTTTGTTTTGTTTAACTTTTTTTTTTTTCCTTTTTGTAGTTTGTCTTTGAGGCATGGTCTTTTACTTTCAGTCTTTTCCTTCTGTCAAGACTTTCTTTCTCCCCTTCTTTTTCTTTCTTGTTGCAGCAATTCTTCAAGGTTGCATTAAACTATTGCAGGTGGATATACTCTAATGACTGCAATAGTGACAGTATAGTCTTACTGGAATGTTGAGTGGTTTCTGGATGATACATTCAGTATAACTTTATTTTTTCTGTCTTTTCAAAAAGAGACAAAAAGCTTGTCCTTTTTTGTCATTCATTTGCTCTTTCTTATATATTTCCATGGTCAAGTTCAATCAAGTTCAATCAACTTTCCTGATGACTTTTAAAAAAAGTTTAAGTGTTACATATAAATTCAACTGTCTGTACTGGTGAAGTTGTGTTAAAAAAACCCACATAGAAGTGTTTTTTGGCATAACTGCTAACTGTGGGTGCATGCCCCCTCTTTTACAATAACCTGGTTTCAGCAATATTAGAATGAGGGTAAGTACATTCCAATAGTTGAAGCTAGAGTCACTGTTGCAGTACTTTTGTTTTACTTGTTAAACCCCATCACCCCTGTTTCTGGTGCTCTGCTTTACAGACCCACCTGTAATCAGGGTCATGGCCACACTATCCCCTTCCTTGGTAACGTACATGGCAATCTTCATTGGGACATTATTCTGCTTTGAGATCAGTGTTTCTGGCTGGACAGGCATCTCTGTAGGGGTTTGTTGGGGGTGACAGTATTTTCCTTGCTTAAGGCTGTCTTTCCTGAGGTTTCTCTTGCAGGAGGGTGGTAATTCCCCTTCTCCTGAGGGGGATGTATATGGAGGAATGAGAGCTGAGAATTGGAAAGAATTTTTACGATGAGAGCACAGTAGGGCAGGTGATGTGGCGATAATAGGTCATACTAAGGGCATGTGGCTGGGGTTGGGGGCCATGGAAAAGACAGACATCAGAGTCCCTAGACAGATTCCCTAGAGAGCCAACAGTATATAGTAACATGAAAAAAGACTGTGAGATAAAATCTCTTAGGAAATAGTGAGAAGAGTGTAATAGAGATGGTACAGTAGAGAATTATTCATTATTCACAACAATACCAGCACTAGCTGTGAGAAGGATGGTTTGGATCTATGAAAATCCCAATATATGCCTGGGAGCACAACACAATAACACTTAACTCTAATCAGTAACTTTGACAGCTGTAGTAAGGAAAAATCATACAATAGGCTGTTTAATCCTGTTTGAAATTATGATTGCAGACACAGTTTGTGTTTAAAAAGGAGAACTATTGTGTTCTATAACCAGAGTGACTACCTTAAATTTAAGTCAAGATGAAGCGCAAGTTCTTTTGGTACAGTGTGTGATCAAGGAGGAATGAAAGCAGAGTTGTCATGTGTTTCTCATTGATATATGATTTGATATAACTGCTGACGTATCTGTTATCCACACATAAATACACTATAAGCAGCCGTGAAAATTAAGAGTATGGAAGCTGAACGCAACCTTTAATGAAGAGAAACACCAAATTGCAACTTGAAGTAAAATCATTATATTATTATGTCTATATTCAGTCAGCTACAGTCCTACGCTGGTGTCAACCACTGTTCTGCATAACTGACGTGTGTCTTGAATGTTGAATATCTGTCAGTTACACTGAAGAACAAAGTGGTTGACATTAGTGCATTACTGAAGCTGTTTGAGTGTAGACATAGACCATTTTGCTTTAAGTTAAAGGGCAGGTACAGAATAAGAGGCTGGGCACAGAAAAGGATGCTTAATAACTGCAGGTAGGAGAGAGCTTTCTCAATGGGATCCAACACCTGTCTCCCGTTTACCTTCTCTAACTGGGCCAGTAGGAGACAGCTTAGAGTCCCACTATGCTCCAGCATCCCTATCTCAGCCCAGAGGAGTCGGGAATACCACCACCATATGGCCCTGATTAATGCTGATGGGCCTAACCGTAGACGATTATCGCTCATTTATGTCCGCTTGTCGTTTTTCATTTTGTGTGCCTTCATCTGGGATGGAATTTGGATATGTTGCGTAAATGGTTTGCCTAACGTTTCATTTCCTATACATGTCTATTAAAAAGCTTTCAGAAACTCTTAGCTCATTTTATTTAGGTCAGTCCTTTGCCTTGTACATTTTTGTGAAGTAAACACATCAGGTATAAGTTTATTTTGTAGGGAGGTAAAAACAACTAGATTTGTTTATCAACTAGTCGGTGGGTTGTCTGAGATTGGTCTTGTTGGTTTCAAGGAGTCCTTGTATAATTAAGCAGGCTCATGCTTAGTTATTTCAAACAAAATTTATATTTATTCGTTTGGCAAATACTAACACAATGTGATCTAAAATGCATTTAAGGTATGCATTTAAGGAGTACCACAAACTGATCAGACAGGTCTTAAAAGACATTCACATAAGTTTTGTCCTTAGTACAAAGCCATTAAATTAAAACAAAAGATAGAAGAAATGTTTAGATAAACCTTACTAATTTGAATAACCTTACTACCTGTCACGAGGTGCTCTCAAAGCCAGGCATGAAACAACGTTGAATCCAAATCAAAGTTTTAAATACAAGTTTTTAATACAAATAATCCAAAAGCGATACAAAGCAACAAGGCATGAGCAGGCAGGAACAGAGCAGGAGCAAACAGGAACATAGAACACCCAACGTAACGTTAATACCAGACAATGAAGACTAGACAGGAGACAGCTTATAAAGACAAACAAACAGACAGGTGAGACCAATTAGACACAACAAGAACAGGAACTCCAAATATGGGCATAACATGGGACAAACCAAACAGACAGTCCAAACAGGGGTGTTACAGTATTCCCCCCTTCCAGAAGGTGCGACCTTGCGCCGTAGAAAAACAAACAGACAGTCCATGGGGGGGGTTCCAGCGAAGGTTGGACTCCTGGAAGGGGGACAAACAGACAGTTCAACAGGGGTGACGGGGGGAGGAGCCAAGGGAGACACAGGAGGGATCTGGAACAGGAGGAGCTGGGCAAGACCCAGGCCACAGCCATGATGGTGGTCCAGGGTGGAGCCGATGGAGGGAGGAGCCGATGGAGGGAGGAGCTATGGAGGAAGGACTGACGACTCCAGGGGACCGACCGACAGAGGCAGAGGAGGTGGACATGGAGCCAGAGGCAGAGACAGAGAGTCGATAATCCCAGGCGACAACGAGGACCCGGAGGGCCAAGGCGGAGCAGTCACCGGCGACAGAGGCGCAGGCAGGGATCCAGAAGGACGCGGTGGAGCTGGTGTGACCGAGGACTGAGGTGGAGCCGGAGGGATGGAGGAGCCTGACAGAGCCGGATAGATGAAGGGACGAGGCGTAGCCGGAGGAGTAGAATCCAGAGGCGATGGATGGTCGACGACTGACCAAGGCGGAGCTGGAGGGATGAGGAAGCCCGGTGGAGCTAGTGGACTGACGAGACAGGGTGAAGACAAGGGAGCTTGGTGGCTAGGTGGAGCTGCAGGGTCAACAGGCCGAGGCAGAGTCCAGGATTCAGAGACAGGAGGCGAGGATGCGGGATCCTCCAGCCATGGCACCGTTGGTAGCTGGCAGACCTACAGCTTAGCCACCGCACTGTCTTCGCCCACTGCACAAGTGCTAAGGGTGAGCCTACACTGGGTTCCAGACTTGTGTTCTGGTATCACCATGTTGGATTAAGATTTCCATGTAGGCTCATCCTCAGTGCTCGTGCAGTGGGCGAAGCCTTCCTTGTCATGGTCTACCGAAGAAAGCTTTACTGCCAGCTCACGCACCTGGTCTGACGACACCGGCTCGGGCTTAAAGGTGACCCTCAGCTCTGTCGCACTCTCCTGCGATGGCTCGTTGGTCACCTGGGGCTCGGGCTCTCCGTCAGATGTGGGCTCGGGCCGTGGCTCTGCACTCTGGGATGATGGAGGGCTGGGCACTGGGTCTGGAGTAGGGCTGTCAGCACGACTCAACATAGTCCAGAAAGCTGTCTCAAGGACCTACTCAAGACAGCTGCACCTTAGTAGCATTGTTGAGTTGAGCATAATACAAGTAGCAGAGCGGCTAACTCCGATAGTGCTAAAAAGTCGCTAGTGTGGTCCTCGAAAAATCACTCCCCCTGCTCCAGCGTGAGGATGCAGAAAGACGGGTTATCCTTATCCATGACGAACAAAAATCAAGAAAACAAAAGCGGAATTATACACGCCGCTACATTTAGGTCTAATGTTCTGTCACACGGCGCATGAAAGCCAGGCATGAAACAACGTTGAATCCAAATCAAAGTATTTTAATACAAATAATCCAAAAGCAATACAAGGCAACAAGGCATGAGCAGGCAGGAACAGACAGGAACATAGAACACCCAACGTAACGTTAATACCAGACAATGAAGACTAGACAGTAGACAGCTTATAAAGACAAACAAATCAAAGACTAATCACAGACAGGTGAGACCAATTAGACACAACAAGAACAGGAACTCCAAATATGGGCATAACATGGGACAAACCAAACAGACAGTCCAAACGGGTGTTACACTACCTGAACTATGTTACTAGTGGTGGATGACAAATCCGCCAATCTAACTCATCCCTAATTCTGTTTTTGGCAATGTTCTCTTTGTATATGTTTTTTAAAGGCTCACTTAAATGTAGCACCAGAAGTAGACTTTACCCTTAAGGGAGAATTTAGGAATGCGTGAAATATAAATGTTTCTTCTACTAGACTACAAACAAAAAACATATGCATTTATATCCAGTTTTTCAAATTATTTCTTGGTTTCCAGTCTATTATCAGACACTTCTATTAAATGTTTTATTTGCTGAAGGGCCATATTACATGTATAAAGAGGGATTAGATGCTGTCATTTTGGTGCTATTCAAGAAAACCACAAGCCAACAGATTCGGCAAAAAGATTGGACCACTTCCAAGACCTTGAACCAGCTCCTTTGTCCCCAACAAAAATCTATCCACCATTCTTGATATTTTATCTGTTCTTTTAAAGCATTTTAACGTAGTGGCCTTGGACTTTTGTTTTATCAAAAACTCCTCATCCCAAAGCATCAGCCAGCCCCAACAAATCTGTCGAAGCCTCTTCAACCCCCCTCCCCCACCTCTTTGCCACTCACTCTGGCTGGGACTCCAGTCTTTGAAATTCCTGCCTTGCTTCCAGCCCAGCTGACATCTTTCTCCAGACAGCATGAATTAAGATTGTACAATAAGACACTTGATGCAGCAGTCAGTAAACGCTCCACTTGCTGGCCAGGCTCCATGGTGCACAACCATGGTCAGCAGGGAATTCTAAAAATACACAATGCACGCCTGTTCAGTCCTATGGCAGTTGTCTTCTCCCCCAATGCAGGCACACTGGCAATTGACAGGATTAAGAGAGGAGAATAATGATGAGTAAAACGAGAGACGTCCAGGGCAATGATAGAGGGCTTTTATGACTTTTAGCATCATGCAACTTGTTAGAAGATGCCAAAAGCGTGGATGACATCTCAATGCCAGAGAACAGCAATTATAATAAAAGCGCTGTAACACATACACTTGTGTAACACGTGGCTTATTACTTTCGAAAAAACAGTGACAGCGACAACAGCACTGTAATAAAATACACTTATGTTTAATAAACATATTATATCTGAACTTTTTCAGCATATTTACATCAACTTTTGCTTGTTTGCGGTTGTAAAAAGTGCCACGTTTTTCTGTGTTGTGTATTTCTACAATTATAAAATATTTATATTTCAGAATTTTAAATAATAAAGGGAATACCTGTAAATTATAATAGCCAATATAGAGACCCAGATGTTAATCATAACATATTCATGTTACACATAGTTTTTTCTTGCATTTATGTACACATTTGCCAAAGATCAATAAAATTAGTGCGCTTTCCAATATTATATGACCCTGCTGTGCTGGTCAAACACACACATGCGCACACACACAGTTCTGGGTGGGTGGGTGGGGGTGTGGTGACCCCTGGAGTGACACAGGGCTCAGAGGTGAGGGAGGTTGACAGGCTGAGGTGTGACATGACCTGGGGCTCTGTCTTGTGTGCTTTTATATGCGAAGGAGTTTTTGTGGGGTGTCTAGAATGGTGGGATCCTTTCTGTCAGGGGATGGCTGTCTTGGGAGTTAGTTGAGGGTTAGATAGCATTGTGTTTGTGTGGGTATCTGGCCATCCGTCCGTGTGTGTGTGTGTGTGTGTAGAAGGGTGGGTCACAGTCCCTCTGTAGAGGTAATGGCTGACAATGCTATGTCTGTGAAAGTAAACAACCCTAGATAAGCAGCGCTTCACAAGGACGCCAGCTGCAATACACTAATCTCGTTGAAATTTCTCTGTCTTCTATTCAGCTTGTTCTATCTTATCTCCAGACCCCGTTTTTCCCTGTATGCTTTTGGAACCTATTGTTTTTCAACTCTGCATCCCATTAAACAGTATGGCTGTTTCACTACTATACATTTTGCCAGCAGGCACTAAGCAAAAACATTACATCATTTTGAACATATGGTAATTTCCACCAGCACACTGATGTGCACGTAAAAAAACAAGCCTAATTAAACCTGTTTTGGTGGAACGCAAACAGTCCATAATGAAAAGTTAGGCAGCAGGTGGCATTTCAGAGGCCAGGCTGATGGCATCTGGAAGTTGGAAAGGTCAATAGGCCGAGCAGACACCTCCTCCCCCACCTCCCCAGTACCACCAGCAGTGTTCCCACTCATGACCAACAAAAACAGTGGAACTGTCAGTGTGACGTTTCTGTAAGCATCCTAATTAGTTGCTCATGTCGTTCTTTCTCTGTTTCTCTTCTCTTTTCCTCCTTACAGCACTGCTGTAACTGGGTGTCGAGTCCTGAACCACTGGACACTCTGGTGGACCCCATGATCACAGACTGCCCTCGTCTTTCTGCAGGTAGGCGACCACATCTGTTGGTTCACCTTAAGCATGTCTCAGCCATGTCCTTTTAACTCCTTTGTTTATTTGTTTATATACTGTATAACCAAATCTATTTTAAGTCTATCCCCCTGCTTCTTCATAATATCATAGCTTTTGTCACTTTGTTTTAAGCATTTTAAGACATTATCGGTACCACTGCAACGCCTATTTCAAAATGAAGGCAACTTTGTTTGCTGTCAGGTGTCATTATTTTTATTTATTTTTATAATTGTGTCATTGTTTCCTAGTTGTTTTGCTTTGTATTGTTTAGCTGTCCTTCTGGCCTTTTGGTTATTTTTAGTGTAGCAAGGCATGCCCTCAATGCTGGATTACAGCTATAATCTATAATCCAGAGCAGGGAGATAATGAGGTTGACCTGACCATCACCTCTGCACTATAGAGATGAAGAGCAGGCTATACTTTGGCTTGGGTTCATAAGAGGTTGCAATGCATGAGTGTGTCATTGAACATCATTTGGTATTTTAATTCATTGTTATGTGCAAGGACAGTACTGCTTTGATTCTATCGTAATTTGGATTTGGCCTTTCTTGTTATGAGGACAGGTTGAGTCTCATCCAAGTGAACCAGCATTTAACAGTATCAACTTTTGTACTTGTGAAGGGCATCATTTCAAAGTGGCAGCTGATGTACTTTTTACCCATCTTTTGTATTTATGTACTAAAGACGCTGTCTTTTCACAAGATGTGAAGGCGCAGTCTTTTTATCATATTGTCTTTTTCTTAGATTAGCATAAACTGATATTGTTTTAATGAAGAATGCAGGGTGAAAAAATAAACTATATTGTGTCACCATCAGAAATCATAAATTTTACCTACTTTGAGGAAGCCACATTTTTGCCTAAGCTGCAGATTAGCACACTGTTTACATTTGCCTAACAAATATCATGAGATATATCCTGTGAATTTTAGACAAGTACTTGGACATACTTGAGACAAGTATTTTTGAGCATTTTGTGTATGTAGGGCACTTACTAGCTGATTTAACCATCACTATGTGTGCCATGTTTCTAATTATGAAAACAAAGAGTCTTTAGATCATATAGTTGAAATGTAAAAATAAGTGCTTACAGTTAACTGCAGTTGACAGTTGACTGCTAGTATAAGTACATTTAAAGAATAGGTAGTGTCATATAGTAAGTTTAAGTAGTAATAAAAATAAAGTTATAAAAACTTAAACATAAATCATCAGCTGGACCAGTGACATCACTGTGATAAAGTTTATAACCTGTGTTAGAGACACAGTGTCTTTCTCTGATTGCCAGATTACCATGGTAACTGCAAGGTCACAAGCATCCTACACATTCTTAGTAACATGTATTACTGAGATTCAGACCTAGAGGTTTTAGGATTTTCACATTTTGGCAACCAACATTTTTCATCCCATATTGTTTTTCTATAACCTTGTCCTTAAGACAAACAACTTAACTGCAAACCTAGCATCATAACAACAACTACATTCTCACAATGACTGCCATTAGATCACACAGACTGATATATATGCGAGCAGTGCTTACAATAAGATGTTTTCTTTACACACAAATATGTTCTAACTTACCCTCACCCTTAAAGATAGCTGTCACAGGTACCTTTTTGCATGATATAATTAGATTTTCTTTAACACTGTGTATTATTTTTGCCACTTCATGGGTGGTAATTGTAACATTTTTAATACCCCTTTGAGCACGTTTGGTCTTCACAATGCAGGCAAATCCACAAACATACTCACACAGTCATCGCTCTTTCATGCTGTGTGTGGTTGTGTTGTCATGATAGCTGCTTTTATGCTGGTTTGACTTGGGCCGGTGGGTTATGGCAAAACAAAAAAGCTTTTCTGTTACACTTTGTCGTCTATGAAGACCTGCTGGTGCCCTCTTACCATGCAGGTATTTTGTGTATGTGTGTTTGGAAAAGGAAGGTCTGCTAATGTCTCATTTTTTGTTCCCTACATGACAAAACTCCTCCCTCCTGACTGGATTGCACTTTCTCTTTATTTGAGTCTCTTTCCCTCTCATTTAAACAGAATTTTCAGTAGAAGGTCAGTGTGCTTCAGCATTGGCAGGGTTTGAAGAAACTGGCAGCTTTGTATCAGTTAGCAACACACAAAAGCCAGTTGAAATATGCAGATAAACTGGAACAAATCTTCTGAAAAGCCCCCTGGTTCGCCAGCACTGGGTTAGGAGAGCTGAGCTTTATGCCCATGCTGACCCACAGTCAGACGCTGTAGGTGCTGAAGCCAATTGCAGCACAACTGAACTGAGCAGTAGAGGAAGCCTAGACAAGCATTTGGATGGATTACAAACAGAGACAATGCCAATGTTGAGCTATGGTCTTTATTTGTGTGTTTTGTATGTGTGTGCTCATACCGTCTGGCCCTGGTGGGCTAAATATAAGACCTGCGATCCTTATCCAGCTGTATACCACAAGACAATGCAATTTTAGTTTAAAAATTTAGACTGTTAGACCCAGATTCACCTTTGGTTTTAGACGTATTAAAGCTTGGAATGTGCAACTCCAGAGGAATGTGAGAATACGCAAATTATTTTCATTTTTTACTCTGTACAAAAATTAGTTCTAGACAGTCTTTGACCTGCAAATTCATATAGCAAATACATGGAGGATCAAAAATTATTGATTGACCTCTTGGCTAAAAAACGTAACTTAACTGGTAGAACATAGCAACGCCAATGTCATGGGTTCGATTCCCACAGAATACGCCTACTGATAAATTGTAAAGCCTGAGTGGACAACGTTTTTTAGACTTAAGTGCTACATAGACTTGTTTATGTATAATCTATTAATCATTTAATTTATTAATCATTTAAAACCTGGGCCATGGCATTATATCTATTGTTTGAAGTCGTTGTGGGATTGGCCTTAAGTTTTGTCATGCAAACCATCATTCTATGATGAGTCTTAATGTAACGCATTAACATCAGACTTAAAAAAATGTGCTGAAACACTTACGTGCTAGTCACATCCGAGATACCTCTGATCAGTCTCAGGGTTGCTTCATGATTTTTCCATTATATTTAAACATTAGAAACAGCCTTTCTTCTTTAACTCTCTCTTCCTTTACCTAGGTTAAGATGAGATTACTCATCACTGGAAGTGATCATTAATTACAAAGAAAACATTGTCCAGTGTGTAAACAGTGATTAATTGTTAACAAAAGTTAGTTAATGCGTACCTTAACTGTAATTATCTGTCCTACACCACTACAAGGATCCAAGCACAGGTGGGTAATTAACCCTAATTGCATTTACCATGTGGGGATCACTATAGAAGGGAAAAACTTGTTCAAAAATATTCCTGCTTTGATTTAGGCCTAGATATTTGTAGTTGATTTATTAACACTTTTTGTCTCATTATGTCTTTCTGTCCTCCCCACCTTTTCATGGTTGGAGGTGTTGTTCTTTCTTCCCTGAAACAAAGTGGTGTGATTTTAAAAGTCTTTAACTGAACCCATGTATAACATTGTATAACAAAAATGATTTAACATTGTTACTTTTAAGAGTGGGTCAAACCCTATAACATTCAACAGATTTTAGCTTGGTTTAGACTTAACAAAGATGTTTTTTATTAAAATGCTTACATTTGTGTAAGTTCACTGGTGCATATTGCTAACATATATACAATGTCACTGATCCATGCATTTTGCTCAATGGAGAGTCATTGGTGCATGTTGCATTCAGTCTATTGACTTGCTTTCTTCTTTGGTTCATGATGCTCAGTATCTCCATGTCATTAAATCTCTTTAACCATGTACCCTTGATGCATCAAAATCCATGTGCTTGTTGATCTATTGTCTTCACTATTGTCTTCAAATCTTCACTTTGTTGTACCACCCCACCCTCCTTTTAAAAGAGTGCCTGTGGTCCCAAATCCCAGGGAAAATCTATTACTTCTTTAGTTAAATTAACCTCGTTTAGTACATTTAGTGACTCTTAAGATTATCCTAAAAGGTTATACAATCTGGACATGTCTTCTGTTACCCACATATTCTACTATTCTCTATTCAAAAAACCTTCTTGCTCCAGGCAACATCTACTTGAACAGTCACATTAGAGGACCTGAACAAGCAGTTTTATAAACTGATATAATAATTACTTATTTGTCAGTTAGACACTTTCCTAGCCAAAACAACTTACACCTAATGAAGGGACAACCCTATTGTTTAAGGGCACAGTGTTGATACCTGCCCCTTTAAACCACTCTTGACACCACTGTACTGTAATGATGTTTAGTGGGACATTAAAGGGGTTTCCCTTTTTTTCCACAGTCAACAAGACTGTCAGCTTGACTGCTCCATTTTTGCTGATGCTTGACTCTGGCTTCAAAAATGACCATGCAATAAACTTGTTTCTACTGCGGATTGTGTTGCAAGAGATGAAAAATGAAAGCTGGTCAAAAGCAATTTCTGCAGAGGTAAACAGCAATGAAAAATTCAACATACCATAATTTGGAAATCATTAATAGTGGTTCACTTGTGGAAATTAGATGGCTTTTTTGCTTGCAAAATGTGCTGATGTGCACAAGATTCTTTATACCATTAAGTAGACTCTGACATTGTTCCTTGGTGCCATATAGAAATTTTGAAATGCATTGGTGATACTAATCAAACACACCAAACGTTAATTAAACAAACTCTGCTCCAAAAGCTCTCAGGTGGAAAAACTAGAATATGTGGTCATTGAAAAAGCAGATTCAGCACACAGTAGTTACGTTCAGAATTCAGTGCTGAATTCTTGATTTTCCTATTTGAATGAGTGATAGATTTCTATAATAGATAGTTGCTATATAGCAAACTATGCAGATTTGTTGTTTCACCCCATTGTTTCACAAGCTAACAAAGCACCAAAAGAAAAGTATGTTGTTAAGATGTTATCAAGATACATATTGACACTGTATCACAGTGCAACGACTTTCTGTGTTTCCTCTTTTCTGTGTTATGCTCTTTTTATGGGACCCATTGGTGGGGCTGAATTAAAGTTTGATTGTTGAGTTTTGTGGAGCTGACTGTAATTTTTTACTGTTGCTCTCCCTTGTTGAGGATCAGAAGACATTGCCTTAATTTTCTATTCCTGTTTAAAAGTCAAGATGGGGCCTAAACATCTTTGATCTGTGTGCTTCTCTAGATGAGTGGCAGGGTCTGACCCACTTGGCTCTTGGCCTTATGTAATGAGCCCCCTGATTAAAGAACACCATGCAGGAACATTGTGCTGTATAAGAATTTTATGTGATCTCATCTCACACTCATTGTTTGCTTTTCTCTTTCCTACGCTCTCTGATTGGGTCACAGCAGATGTGAAAAGATCTGGTGCTGATGTATGTTAGAGAAGAGATTTTCTTTTATTTGGATGGAAGTTAAGTCTTCAGTGTTTTTTAGAGTATTTCATTTATTTATTTGTACATAGTACGTTGGATAAGCTTTTCTGTTTGAGCTTTTCTGTCATTGTTAAATATGGTCAGTCAGCATAAATTTGCAAGCAAGTGTACAGTATATGGAGATCAGTCAGTGGATTACCTGAGCAACTAGTTGTTTAATCTGCTTTAAGGAAGCTGTGTATAATTAGGGTTATATGTATAACTGTTTTTAACTTGACACCTAGCTGTCTTAAGAAAACATGTATATGATGCAACATTTGCATGTGTATGACTGCCAATAATTTGCAATCACAATCCAGGTCAGAATGTAGAAAAACTTCTCCCTAAACCACTGGAGACAGATTTAAATGTACTGTATACTACTTTATTAAACTGTAAGCTTTGATCCCCAATTACATTTGATCAACTAGCAACTCTAGTTGTTTTTGCCTTTTCATTCAATGAATATAGCCAAGCTTAGATCACAGACAGTGTGCATTGACCACAGCATTTCAACCAGTCAATGGGGAGCCCTTTTGGCCATGAAGATCATTTTATCAGAGACTTTAATCAGAATACATCTGTGTTGTTAAGATTTAGAAGTGAAGCAAAAAGATGCTCGACTGTAAGCTGTGAATGGCATATTCGCTCCCCTTTCAAGGCAGAAATCAATATTCCATGCGTGTGTTCCTATGGGAGAAAGGAAGACACTTTCTGTCTTTGTGTGTCTGGCATAGTATACTGTCATAATGAGTCTATAGGGTAGGCTTATTTTATCCAAGCTTTTGTTATTGAAGCCCTTGTTGTCAGAACTAAAAAGCTTTCGTTGTCCTTTAACATTCCCGGCCTTTCTTTTATACCACTCACTGCTCTTAGTTGTACCTCAGACCTTTTATTTATTTATACATTTATTTATTCATTTATTGTTAAAAATTGAAAGTAGTTACTGAGCATCATGGTTTTCTACCAATGTCTGATACTTTTCACAAATGCTTACATCACATATTCTTGTGCAGTTTTACAGTGCCATAGTGCTTTTTCATTTATTTTTTGACATTTATCCTGTACACACATTTTTACTTATACAAATTATGTGCAACCCTATGAAAACACATCACGTCTGAATGTTTTACAAAAACAGTACTGTATGTGAGAGCTATAAAGCAAGACTTGTTTTGATTATTTAAAGCAAACTGTAAACCTTGATCTCTAATTATAACATGAACAGGTTGTATTTGCAAAAATTATGCTATACCTCTGGTTTTTCATTTAACAGTTTTGACAGTTTCACATTTTCATAACCCTTTAACATGGAGTTTTAAAGCTGCACTCATTCAGTCTAATAGTGGGTAAATTGCTTTGGTTAGTTCATTTCTTTGTAGTTTATAGATCTTGTTAATTCACCTTTTAACAGATATTCTCAGATCATCTGAAATGATTTGTAATTATGATTCATGATGGGTGTTCTAACAGAACAGTGAGAAGTCTTCTATTCTCTTTTTCCATCTTGGCTTTGTTTATGAAGTGTGGGATGCGCTGGTGTAAACAGAAGTCAAGTAGGGCATCGGCTATTTTATAATGATCATAGTGCCATGTTTGACCAAGAAGCCTTCTGACCGTTACCAGATATTAGAGGCCAGGATCTGCCCCTAACTACTGTTAAGCAGGGAGAAAGGTCATTATAGTTAATGGTAAACTTAAACTATAAATGTGCACCACAATGTGAACTTGGTATAGCTAGGTATAGCTGCAAGCAGCAATTATGGGGTCAAGTCCAAAAGGGGCACAAAGAAAAATATATGTTGACATATCTAATGATGGAAGTTTGAAAATCAGTATTAAAAACATAGTTAAAAGCACTTAAAACACAATAAAAAATACTTATAACCTTTAACCAGTAGGTGGTGCTGTCACAGAAAATTGATGACATACCAAGTTTTGTGTCAATACACTAAAGTTTTTTGAGATACAGCCTTAAGTACTATTGCCATTTTTGCCTTATTATTTGTTGATGCGGTTTACAACAGGGCTATTCAATTGGCGGCCCGCGGGCCAAATCCGGCCCCCGAGGTTATGTGTTCCGGCCCTCAAAGTAGCTTAGTATTAAAACGACATATCGTTGCTGTCTGAATCCTATTAACTCCACTTTTGGCTTTGTTGTTTAAGAAATTAAGAAATCCTCATTGAGCAACACGTTGTCTGAGGTAAATGTCCTCAAAACACTGGTTATTCATGATTCAAGTATGTGTATCAGTTAGATGTCAGTTTACTTGCAGTTGCAAGTTTGCGTGCAGATTAATTTCTGTCTATTTAGACAGCCTAGTCAGCTTATCGTTTTATTTTGGTATTACATCACTCATAGCTCTCAAACATTTAAAATATAGTTTAGGAAGATGTACATAACCACAATCATAAGCTCTGATTAGCTCTTGTCTCTTGTCAAAAGGCTCAACGCGACCGCACCATTCCGTACCATTCTTATCAATGACAGCATAATCTCCCTACTCCGAAGTCATACATCTTGTATTTCCGATTAAACATGATTTTGTGAAATGTTGTGTTAATGTTGGTACATTAACAATATAATATAGCAATATAATACATTAACAATATAGCAATATAAGGTATAATACCAACTTTAACAATACAATGTTTAATAACTAAAAATAGCATAAAAATATGCTGTTTTTTTTAATTTCCTTAAAAATGATGGTTTTGGAGATGTGAGGATTCCGCCCGACAGTGACGATATCTAAAATAAATTTTGTTTAGTCGGACAACGGACCCTAAAGTTATGAAGTGATGCGCATCTGTTCTATTTAGCCTGACGAACTGCAGTCAGCGCAAAACAAGAGTCACGCAACGTTAGGCGAGTAACGCGAGAAGCCTTTCCTGTGAGACTTTATTGTTACTTTATGTTCTGGAAAAATGCTCGCCATTTTTGTCCTCACAATGTTTGGCTCTATTTACACGTGCAAGTCGTCATCCTCGCACGAATGCCATTAAAACGAGTAATCGCTCATGTCTCACAGCCCAGCACCAGTGTATGTGCATTGCGCTACCAACATATACACCCGATTTCACTGCTCTTGCCAAATCTAAGAAATGTAATTTTGCTCATTAACTATGCAGCCTAAATGTTTCCTAGTTATTGCTGTTGAATTTTAAATAAGGTCACTAAACTAATTTACTTTGATAAAAATACCAAGAAAGTTAAATTGTAAATGAGTTTAAATCTGTAAAACAAGCCTGTTGTACATTGCACTAATGTTTTATGCAATTTCAAAATACGACATTTAAATATTGTATGTTTGTTGGAAAAGTCTACTGTACATTGCACTGATGTTGTTATGCGGTTTCAAAATACAAAAGGAGCATGTTTAAATGTAGAAAAAGCTTACTTGGGTGAATTATGGTGCAAAAATACAACATAATGGGCTCCTATATTGTTGTTGTGTCATCACTCATATTGCAAG
>JAZGTK010003263.1:0-28012 GCA_036877625.1 Ambastaia sidthimunki | reverse complement strand
AGATATTGTATTTGATTTGTGTTGTAACCACAACTGGGTCTTTTTCTCTTTTGCAGTCAAACATGCCATGATTGTGACTGAGTATATGGAAAATGGCGCTCTCGACAAATACCTGAGGGTACGCTTGTCAAATGAATTGCTGACGGTTTAACACTGACAGATGATAATGGCATATCAACTTTTGAAGTCACTTCATTTAATTAAAATGTCCCTGTGTCAGTTTTCTTTTCCAAGATAAACTAAAAATGAAACTCTGTCTTTCTTCATAGGACCATGATGGTGAGATGTCCTCCTTCCAGTTGGTTGGTATGCTCCGTGGAATTGCGGCTGGAATGAAATATCTCTCAGACATGAGCTATGTACACAGGGATCTGGCTGCCCGCAACATCTTGGTCAACAGTAACCTGGAGTGCAAAGTGTCTGACTTTGGTCTGTCCCGTGTTTTGGAGGACGACCCTGAAGGAACCTACACCACCAGCGTAAGTACACCTAGAAGATTTGAGGTTGGAATGTTCTCTAAGCTGCTCTCAACTCCAGATGTCTTTGTTTTAACAATACTAGAACCTGGTTATTTCTTGAAATTACATGGGGTTGCCTGACACTTGTTTGTATGTTTTTGCCAATAGGGAGGTAAAATTCCTATTCGCTGGACTGCACCGGAGGCCATAGCCTACAGGAAATTCACATCAGCCAGTGATGTGTGGAGTTTTGGCATTGTCATGTGGGAGGTCATGGCCTTTGGGGAGAGACCTTACTGGGACATGAGTAACCATGAGGTACAGACAGGCCACACTCCACCGACTCTGAACAATAATTTGGCGTATCTGCTGTTTGTCTCGGGAGATCTTGAGATGGAAAATCAGATTGTTTTTCTTTCTTCTGCTAGGTAATGAAGGCCATTAATGAGGCTTTCCGGCTCCCTGCACCGATGGACTGCCCCTCTGCTGTCTATCAGCTGATGTTGCAGTGTTGGCTGCAGGATCGCTCTAAACGGCCACGCTTTGGCGACATTGTCAGTCTGTTGGACAAACTCCTGAAGAGCCCAGATTCCCTGAAGACCATCGCAGACTTTGACCCACGGTGAGAGCCCAGCACATGCTCACCCAGACCCAGCGACCCAAAAATTACAATTCAGTCCTCTTGTGCTCATGTGACTTTCTTCTGTGGAAAACAAAAGAGGCTTATTAAAGACAATTCTTTTTAATAAAGCTTGACAGCCTCAGTCCCTACCCAGCCAACAATTTTAGGTTGTAAGAACGTTTCCCTAATGTTTCCATTAAGTAACAAAAACATTAAAAATGTTATTGTGAATGTTCTAGGAACGTTCAATAAGTCTAGTTTTTAGACATTATATTATTATTGCTTCGTGATATGTACATTATTTAAACATTTATTTTAATTCTATAATGTTTTTTAAATGCTCCACTGTGTTTTCAAATTATGTTAAATATATGATATATAACATTACAAAAACATTCTACTAATGTGACTTCAAGAATTTTTTATAACTTTGAGAGAACCTTTAGAGAACGATAAACAACGGTCTGAGAATGTTTCCTGTTAGTTGGGTATTCACTTTCATTATATACAAAAGTGAAGAGAAGATTCTTTAGTATTACAAAACATTTTCCTTTGTGTTGTGTAATGGAAACTTAGTCATACAGGTACAATATGAGGGGGTGTAAAAATGACTAATGAATACTTTTTTTTTGTGGGGCAAACTGTTTCTTTTAAAAGGTTTGTCTGTATCTTTGACACGTAGGTGGCAGAGCAAAGTTGGGGCATGCAGTGTCTATTACACAATTTTAAATAAGTGAATAAGTCAAATTGTACTTCAAACAAGTCTTCAAGTTCTTTGGTAAAGTTAAGACATGCACCATGTACCAGTGAGATGCCTGGAATGGTTTGGCATCTTCTTATGTTTATCACACTGTATCTGTGCGGGAGGAACAAGAATCTGACAGTTTTGTGTCTTTATCAGATTCTAAAAACTGAACAGACAGGTTTTCCTCCTTGGCCGTCTCTCTCCCACCCAACAATTACAACAGGGGAAAGCCAAAATAAAGTCTTACTGTGTGGTTTGCTGAATGTATTTGTGTTCTGTCCCTGTCAGAGTTTCCATTCGACTTCCCAGCACCAGTGGCTCAGACGGCTCTCCCTTCAGGTCTGTGGCCGAGTGGCTGGAGTCCATCAAGATGAGCCAGTACAGTGAAAACTTCAACATAGCCGGAATTGTCAGCATGGAGCAGGTGCTGCAGATGAAGACAGAGTGAGTAATGCAGAGTTCCTCTCGTACGGCTCTTTAAAATGTAGAGAAGAAGAGTAGCTGTGAACAATTAGATGAGGTCACACAAACAGTCCAAAGAAATAATCTCCAATTTTCTTTGTTCTTTCTTTGGTGTGTCACATCCTGGTTTTCCAAATATATGGAATGTTAGGTTTGACACACACTTCACTGGAATCAGTTAACAGGGACTGTCAATAATTTACCAACATTCACCAAAAAAAACAATTACTTTTTAAAGCATTCAGTTGCTCTTGTAAGGAATACAAAATATGCAACAAAGATGTTTCATTTCAAGTCCTTTCACTTGTAATTTTAGTGATAAGTAGATTCTGGCATAAAAAGACTTTAGTTAAAAGTCACATTTGAATTTAATTTGTGAAGAAATTAGATCGTAATGAGACCTGTCTTAACCATTTACTGATAAACAAGAGGCTGGCTGCAGGACGGTAAATAAATAAAAATGTTTACCAACATTTACATACATTTACTTTATCTTGTAAGTTACCACGTAAACTTTGGAAGCCTTTTTAAAAACAAATAAGAGAATTTTCCACTTAGTAATGCATTTAAATATGTTTCAAATGTCAAATGTATTATGTTTGGACAGGCAAAATAATATTTTACACACCCTTTCGCTCCTACCTCAGTCAAAATACAACCTTTGTAAGGTTTCTGATATTATGTAAAACTCTTCTTAGACAAATGGCTTCAGAAGAACATCATTTGTAACTGAGAGTTCTGAAATTTGTGAAAGAATTTGGAGTGTTTGGAGAAGTCTCTCTCCTGTGGCACGCTGTCAGAAGCAGCCTGCGCTAACACTGATTGGTCAGGACAAGACTGAATTTAAATAAGATGGTATCTTAAACTTTTAATAATTCTTGAAGAACACAAATATTTTCCATGTTTTCGTTTTAAGGATCCAGTAATTAAATGCGGCTTAAATATGTGCTTCGGTTACAAAGATAATCTTGCACAGCCACAGACCATTTATATTTTACCGTGTCTAGCCAAAATGGAAACCACATAAATAATAGTAATGATTTAACCTTCTCAGTACTTTAATTGAAGTCAAACTCTTAGAGACGGCAACAGCATTTTAACGTAGTAAAAACGTTTAACACCTTAAAATGCTATTTGTTGAGACAAGTTAAATGGAAAGTGGCGAGAGAGAAAGAATGGGTTTGGATTTTAGTGGCCTGGATGTGGTGGATTGTGGCATGCTGTTCTGCCATCACTCCCTTCCTCCCACTATTTGTGCTCATTTTCCCAAAGCTTGTGTTCCACTGCAGCCAGGAACCACTGCCTCTGCCTGCCGGGGCCATGAGGCTACGCGGCTACTCCCCCTCACATCAACAGAATTGGACTTAAAAGACACGACATGCAAGATGAAAGAGAAACGGGATGGTAGACCAAAAGGCACAGTGAGCTGGTATTCGGCTGCGGCAAAAGGTCTGGTGCTTTTTGCAGCCCAAATTCAGACAAGAACCGCCCACTTAGATGAAAGCCCTGTCTGACTGACATGCAAAGTGACCAATCGGAATTTGTTTTGTTTTTACATGTTACTGAGGGGCGGGGTTATCAGAGATAGAATTTTATACCAAAAATTCGGCTACGCTAATACGCTAGAGTATAAAATATATGTTGCCACTGTCCACAAAACGTTAATAACAATAAAAAGTGTAAAAAAATATCAGAAGTGCAGTATTTAAAAAGTTTGCCCCTGCATATGATGGTTGCATCAGACAAATTGTAGGCGTTTCCTGGGCGTGCCGTCTGAAGCTGAGACTAATGGAGGTAGAAACAACAATATTGGGCCTTTCGGAGGAGGAAGTCTGACTGATGAAGGGGTTGGAATAGATGAATAGAGAGAATGACTCAGGGGAGGAGAGAAAGAGTGTAGCTTCAAGCCCTGAGACCTCTGGCTCAGCTCCCATGGGTGTTTTTAGCCTGGAAGCTTGGTGAACTTTGTGTGGAGGACCAGAAATGTCTTTGATGTGTTTGTCATTTTTTTATGGCTGAGTGTTCCATTTGGTGTCATCTGGTAGCACTCTTTAAAACCAGAGCTATTTACAAGTCCTCCACTGGCCGGGGCCGCCGGCTCTTGTTAGCAGTGGGTGTGGGGAACCCTCGTTAAATCATCAAGGTGCTTATTAAAATTATAATTGGGACCTGCAGAACGTGCTGGTTGAGGAACGTTGTGCAAAGCCTCCCCCCAAAATTCAAAATTTTCTTACGTGTAATTTCTAGAACCATTCCGTTCTCACACAGTTTTTCCTTTCTGTTTCTCAGGGACATTCGTAACATCGGGGTCCGTTTGCCGGGGCATCTGAAGCGGATCGCCTACAGCATCCTGGGGCTTAAGGACCAGACCAGCACTCTGAGTGTGTTTGCAGTGTGAACTCTATAAAACATGCCAAAGGGACGAAACCCTTTGGCTGTGAACTGAACAAACTCTAATATGCCTTGGGATCGGACTGCAGGGACAGCCCCTGACCTGGCCATAGCCCTCCAGCCTATCAAGATGGACTCTCGTTGCCATGGAGACTTGCAGATTTGATGTAGTAATCAAAGACGGAGGGCGGAGAAAAAGCGAACGTGTAAAATAATCAAAAAGCTATTGTATGACTTAAACCATGTATATTAGATATATTTTTACCATATGCATATTTTTTATTTTTTAGAGGCTAGTCGTTCTTGTCATTTTTTGTTTTGTTTAGTTTTATATGCATGCTTAATTTCGCAGGAGTATGATGCTGATAAGCAATCCTCACACTTTGATCTTATAGTCAAACACAAGCATTACTCCTCTAAAAGGTGTTAAAGGGGAATTAGCTGTGTATTTGACTGAGCTCTTTAGCATTAGCTTGGTGCTGCAGCTATTTAAGATGGCTCCGCATCAACACACACACATACACACACACGCACGCACACACACACACGTGTTTCTCTACCAGTTAGAAATGTGGAATCAAAGCTGGTGGTTTGGGGTTTAACTTAAGACTTAGTGATGTTCAGTGGAGATCAAGGTGATTGTAATGCGCTCTGGTTTCTATCATGGCTTGAGCTGGCCATGATTTGATGTCAGACGCATTGATGACATTTTCTTTACAATTACAATCTCAGCGCTACATGCTTTGAACCATCAAGTTGAAAGTCTCTGGTTTAAATGAAATGGAGCAGCCGGCCGTTCTTAAAATGCGACGTTTTCTCTGCAGACAAGAGGAGCAGATGCAGCACCATGAAATTAAAAGCACTTAAATCAGAAATCTCAGCAGCTGCGTGGACGCAATTTAAATGCGGGTTGACTCATCCCTTATCATTAAGGAAGGTTGCAGTTATGATGGCATTCAGGATTGAAGAGAACACAGAGCACGCAAAATGACAACATGGAAATGGTTAAAGAATAAAGAGAAAAAGATACCAGGACAGACTTTGGCTTGCAAAACTATAAACCTTCACGTCGCACCGAATCAACTGGGAAAATATGTTTGGCAGGGCGCAGCAAACAAATGCACGGTCCTGAATTTAAGATATTTGCACCAAGCGACAATCCTAGCAAACTAAGGAAGTGATCAGAAGAAATCCACAAACAGTTATGCTTACCGGGATATGTGGTTGATACAACAAGGTCTGTTATTCATTCTGTATCAGCAGATTAAAGCGCACTTGCCCGGAGATGTGAATTGTGTGGACTATCTTTGGCAGATTTGGTTTATGATTAACTGATACGAGATATGCAGGGATGAAATGCAATACCCTGCATTGACCTTTCCTGATTATTTCCTCTGAATTAAAGAACCTCGTGTGGTTTAAACTGGGAGTGAAGATATGAGTATGGGAAGTTCTGATAAAGGCTTAATGTTAAACATGAAGATTAAGACTGTTTGTATTTACAGAGGATAGAATCAACCATCAAATGTCCTTTAACTTTATCTAAGGCTAATTTTAGTAATGGGTGGTTGCAGTTCCTTGTTATTTGACTTTATTCTGAATATTTCTGGTTGTTGAATGCAGATGGACTCTTCTGTATCTTGAAATGACATATATAGTGTTTGTTTGCAGATCTTGGGCTTCATATAAGTGCAGTATGGAACGTTGATACGTTGAACTAGCAATGATGGGCCACCCAGACCCAAAAAGGGAAATTTTTAGCTTTTGATCAACTCTCTTTGTTTTGACTATTGATTTATGTTTGACGCTGCTCTGATTTTTTTCCCCCAAACATTAATGAAATATCCAAAAGCTCTGTACAAACATACAGACCCCTCTCAATGCCGTAATTTCCACACAAACGAAAAACAAGTTTGATTGGGCCAATTTTTTGTACTTTATTTAATAGTTTATTTATTTTTCCACTTCTATTTATTGTCTTAACAACACTGAATTGGGATTTGTTTGTAATTGAAGTTTGTCTTTCAGTCACAATAAAATCTTTGTAGCCTTTATGTTCAATGTCGCTTTTTTTATTTTCCTGTTTTTTTATTCATACCCACAGCAATAAAAAGGAATAATGGAACATAAATAAAAGTGCTGCTTTAAATTCCTGCTTCATTGTGATGCATTAGAGGCTGTTCAGTAGCGGTGCAGTCAAGACAGCTGTAATGTACCCAAGCAAGCCAGACTTTGCAAACTTTGCATGACTGCAGTATTTAATTGGTCAGAGGAGCTCCTATTTAATTAGCTGCAGTTCATCTGTAAACTACTGCAACCAATGAACCTTGTAACCCTTGCAGGATGAGTTACTTTGTTCTCTGTTTTGCCCCTGCTGTCCGTATCCACAGCTTCACTGAAGCCAAATTAAGAACGGCTTTTGTCAGGCGCCCAGAGTATTAAATTTATCAGCTTCTGCTGAGTGATGCAGGTAACAATGCCACTAATGCCCCTTTTGATAAGGTGGAAATGTCAGAGATGGAATGTAAATATTTATATATGAAAATAATCGGACAAGGGAAGCTGGCAACAATGAATGCCATCATGAAAGTCAAACAGGTAGAGCAGGGAACCGAACCAGGAAACGTCCGCCGTTTATTCACTATTATGTTTGAATGTCTGTCATTTTCTATGCAGCTTTGCCATCTTTTGTTTGGATGTACCTGCATTAGTGACCTGGAACAGTGTTGTGTGGATAGACCTTAAACCAGAGCAGTCATAAGACTTTACTTCTCGTGTATATTTACATAATGTGTGCCTCATGTGGTTCAGCGTATATATGTATGTTTGGGGAATTGGGCTAAAGAAAGTACAAGAGATCAGGAAAGTTAGAGTCATGTAAGTAAATTACACATTTACATTAACATGAGCAGAACAATTTAAACCTGCAAAAATGTCCCAGAATGTGGGTTGTGGGAGGCACATTTCTGCGTGTGTGTGTGTGTGTGTGAGAGAGAGAGAGAGAGAGAGAGAGAGAGAGGGAAACAAGGTGAAATTGATTACTTAATGAATGGATCAGTTTGTAATTAATCTGGAACCATTTATGACTTATTAATGCTCTGATGTTGAATTGAAACCTAATGAAATCACACAACGAAGGGGTTTCTTTAGTCCAACACAAGTTTTGTGAGGAAACATAAATAATTACATCATTAAATTGGACAACTTATGCTTATTTATTCCCTGTTGATTTGTTTTCCTAACTGATGTGACATTTCTCTAAACAAATTCTAATACATTCCAAACAACTACCATAGCCATCAAAAAACAAATAAAGATATAAAAATAAATAGTTTTGTCATGCAACCAAATAAAATTTGTGAAAAATGGAATACAATAAATTCACATAAAATACAAATATACAAAATATAAAAAATAAAAATATTTATAAATTGAATTCGAGTTGGAAATTGGATTAGGATTTAAAAGCATTTTTAAATTCAGTTCTGAATAGTGCACAAACTCATACATGTGCATCTTTTCCAAACCCAAATTACAGGCTACAGTAGCATAGGTGAGGCCTGCGTTAAAGGCTGAGCCATTGTGCTTTATACGTTGTACACATGGTTTAACCTTAATGGTCAAATGTCCAGTGTGAGGCCTGTGGCTTTCATTTTTAGCTTTCCTGCTTCTGAGTGGCTTTGAAATGTTCCTGCTCTTTAAAGAACTCACGTTGTAAAATCAACATTTTTTGCTTTTATATTTATTTCTTGTCTTTTCCATTGCCCGCTTTTTCATCTGAACACACAAAGCCAGAACACGTTGTGGAATTTACATCCCGGCCTAATTTTAGCCATGGGTTTCTGACCAGAAAACACATCCTCCAATTTTGGGCTATATTGGTCATCCTCCCTCAGTTTTTCTGTATGTTTCTCACTCTCTCCCCACATATCTTTATTGCTCTCTTTCTCCACAGATCGTTCTGTTTGTCTTCATGGCTCATTTATCTCTATTTGGTGATTCAATGGCTTTTTGTATCTTTATTATTGCCATTTTCGACAGCTTACGTGTAACTCAGTGATTCTAAACTGGTTTTGTTTTGGGACCTAGATTCTACATAACGTGGTGACCCAACGCAGTAATAAAATTGCTTATTCAAAGACATGGAAAATAGCCAAACTATAATCATGCCTTTTCAAATTAAAATTTCCCAATAAATGTGTGTGTTACAGTTATTGTTGATATCTCTATGGAAACACATTTATCTACTTGATAAAAAATGGCGATGACACATAAATTTGTCGCGTTTACTCAGACAAGCTCTGCTTTGTGACGAAAGTCTCCTTGATATGTTTATCTTTAACACCGCTTATCTTATCTGCATTTTTACACCGCAAAGGGCAATGTAGCTTAATTACACTCGCTAGACTGTAACTCTAGGATTTTGACAGCTTGACATGGAAATATGAACTTTTTCCTTTTCTGGTTGCTGCTCGGTTACGCTATGCCTTAAAGACGACAGCTGCAAACGCTACAAAACGCGCCTGATTGCTCCCCCTGAAGTCTCGCAGTGTTGTTGTACGTGTTTTAGGTCAAATAATGACTTGTTCGACAACACGAGCTCTATTTTCACTTCTCTGTAGTGTTCTTTCAATTAGCTCTGTTTTTTCTTGTCCCTAAGCGGCCACGACAGTCCTTTCAAACTTTATCGAGCTTTTCTTCACTGGCATTCTTCAGTATTTCCCCCTTCGCCCTCGTACTCCTGTCTGCATGTGTTCTTGAAGCCATTAATCGCCCCCGTCTGCACAATGTGAACCCCAGCAGATAATTACAGTAATTAAACCAATTAGGCAGCATATGGAAAGAGAGTTTGCATGCCCTGAGGATACAGAGGCCTGCAAACCGTCCCCCTACATGAGCCGCTGCTGAGGTGGTCTCTGTATCTGGCACTGTTTAAGGAAGGGGCCGGGGAAATTGCTTCAACCCAATTTTGGATTAAAGCAATTTCCTTTTAGCTGAGCCTGAATGCGGTGTTGCAGGCAGCAGGTCGTGCAGATGTACGTTGCAGGACTGCGGCCGCTTATGTTGTTGCAAGAAGGTAACAAACGCAATCAAGACGAGATTATGTAGCGCAATAGCACCTTAATTCTCATAATTCTTAGAATTATCATTTCTCAGTCACATTATATGTTTCCATGTGGTTCATGTTCAGATTTACGTTTATTATAAGTGGTCCTAATAGCTATTTTATTTTATTATATGCCTCACTGGAATACTTGATTTTGATTGGTCATTCTGTGGTCAAATATTTTTGTATAATGACAGCTAAACTGACGACTAAATTGTATATCTGGCCGTTGTCCCTGACAGAGAGTCTCATACGCTATGCTAGCTTCATCTTTTTAAACACTTTGTGGTTTCTTTCTTCTAACTTTTTTCTATAATATAACATATAATAAACCATATAATATAATATAAGAAACTTAATATTTTACTTTATATAACTTACTTTTTATTAAGTAAGTTGCCATGTAATAATTGAGATGATGTACAGTTAGCTAGTCATTATTTCAAAATAAATGACATAATACACACTGTAAGCTTCTGATCACCCTGTCAAGATTTATTTTGACTCTCTTACTTAAATTCAAAATTCCTGATGGTGGTTGTAATTTTGTAAACTTTTCTCAAGCATGCGCATTTCAACCAAGTTATTGAACCAAGATTGATATATCTGTAAGTATATTCATTGCAGACAACTGGATATCATATTAATTTATGATATTAATTTATAAGTTGTTTATCATATTCCTTTCATGTTACTGTTTCTACAACTTACAAAATAAAATAGCTCTAATCAACAGAATTGCTCTTCTGTGTAACAAAATTACTGTGGCTTTCTTATAAATATCCTGATTTCTAAGATGACTCTTGCATTATATTTTATTTTTGCATACTGTCATTTTGTCACACTAGAAACATCTGTGACAAACTCTGTGTGTTCACACTTGTTAATAAAGTTCTTTGGGATTCTCATGTAGGTCTAAATTCTTGGTGGTGCTTCAACACATTTGTCCTACAGCATTCAAACCAGGGGATGGAATTCGACATGTCTGAGTTTCCTTACGTTACAATGAGACATTAACTGCAGTAAAACATATTTAAACAGTCTGAAACAGGAAACCAGCCTGGAACAGTAAACTAGATGCCTCCTCTGTCTCTCTTATTAACAGGCATTTGCAAGCACTGAACCAAACCTTTACCAAGAAGCACTGAACATCAGTAAAAACAACAAACACCGGCACATACAGATCATATCATCAAATGCGTCTTTCAGCGACTTCTCTGGAGCAGTTAAAGAATGTGAACCGTTCTCTCTTCCACAGAAACAAGTGGGGGGTCGTGGAGGATTTGCTCCTAGCAGCAGGTGAGACTGCTGAGACTAACTTTGTCTGAGGAGGTGTGAGAACACACGACAGTGGGAGGCGGTAAACAGTAGTGGAAACCTGCTGAGCTGGTGGCATGGAGCTGGGATGGGCCTTTACAATGGGAAAAACACTGGACGGTAGAAGCAGATCAGGTTTCTATAGGCGCCGATGTGTTGAAATGATGAATAAATTGCATTCTAATCACTATTGGCTTTTGGCATGTGGAAAATATACTATCAACACATGACATAAGGTTTTGGATTTGTGGTCATTAAGAATGTGTTGTTCCAACCGCAGATGGAAATCCCCTACTGTACATTCACTCTGCATGACTGATTCTGAATTTGAGTGTTTATTCATGTTTTAACATGACAGTAAAAGGAAGAAAAATGGCTACTCGTCACCATAATACTCTATTGGCTGTTATGCAGTTTGGTTGATCATAAGTTCAATATCCATGTTTTATCTGAAGTCCCTAGAAAACCTTTTGGTGGGCAGTGAAATAAACAGCACTTTTTAAATGGCTTTTCTACAATGGCAACAGTAACTGAAAACATGTTGTGTAAATGTTTACCTGTTATTTGTCTTCAAATGGGAAAGGGTTTATTTTGCATTCCCAATGTCATTCGATCGATTTAATCAAACTAAATTATTTTGGTAACTTTTTTTTTAAAGTCAAATTATTATTTTAAGATTATGTTTTTTAAACAGCAACAAGTATTTAGATCTAAAATCACACACTGATTTCATCTTTTAAATGAGTTAACCTTTATTTATTTACTTGTTTGGTAAGTAACCATGTAATAAACGAGTGCAGTTAGCATCATTAGCGCTACATAAACCCCTTCAGCATCCCTGGGTTTATTTTGCAATAATGACCAGATAGCTGCTCATTATCCCCTCCTTAAATCTGTAAAAAATTTATTGTCACAGCTTTAACAGAGGCTTTAAACACGTGCTTTCAAAAAATCATTCTAAACCAGTTTAGCTTAATCCTTTTTAAATATTTTTTTTAAAAAACTAAACTGCAATAAATATTTTTATATCATGAAAACAATATTTTCTTAAAGGAGTAAGCCTTGTTTTTTTCACATGACATGACTACGGGCCCCTGATTAAAGTGTTCAGTCCTGCCTCTCCAGGGGAATAACCACTGACACACTCATAAAAATGGATTATTGCTTTAGTTATGTTATTTATGGTAACAGAGATATGTAAACTGAATGGAGACAGAGAGCAGAAGAACACTAAGCCAAAGATCTTCGAAGTCAGCAACCAAAAATAAATCCCATGTGTTTTTCTCTCATGGAGCTTCAGTCTGTGGAAATGTTGGAAAAGTGAGCGGCTGGGGATCAAACTGACAAATCCCATGGGAATTTTAAAGCCCTCTTATCCCAAAAAAAACAAAACAAAAAAAGTGAACACAACATCTTAATTATAGAATCTTTTTGTCAAGAAATCTTTAGTGTTTGGGAAATTTGTTCGTTTGTAGTTCGGTATGTTAATTTTGTGTCTGTAAATTTATATGAGACCTAGTTGAGAATAGAGAACCAAACTGCATGTAATCCTTTGAAATGAGCATGTTCAGTCTTTTAGTTTAGGCCTATAATAGCATTGAAATGGAAACATTCTTTCCCTCCAATTATCGTACCTACACTGTGGAAAACAGACAGCCACCATTATCCACCAAATAAAAATAAATACGAAACTCTCATCATTTCTATTCTTGCAATGGCCGTACATAATGTCTGTAACTACACATTTAACACAACATCCATAACAGAGAAAAATATTATCAGCGTTCACACATTATTTAATAAGCGAGTCTAATCAAGTCATGAGTTTATCAGTCAAATCATAATTAACCTACAGCAGTTTCAATTATGTCTTTCATTTATAGTGTAGAACAGCATCTGTACATCTGCTAGGAACAGCTGGAAGACATTAAAAGATTATTTCACCCTGTAAATACTGACAGAATTGTAACGTTTGATTAAACTATATTTTAATCTTTTCAAGGCACTTTTGTGTTAAGATAATCAGCGAGACACAGAGGACTGTGGAAGTTGTTTGGAAGATCCTGTGGAGACCAGAATGTACAATTAAACTGATGAAGCACATCAGTGTGGATTAGACGTCCATGCAGGTGTTCAGTTACACACAACCACACACAGATCTGCTGTGGCCTGTTCTTTAATTATAATTCATCACTCACATCCCAGTGTGTCATCAGCAAGATTACATTAGCAAATCTGAAACCACCATACAGAGCCATGTGCACACAAAGACACAGACACACGCAGTCCACTAGTCTCTCTCTTTCTCTCTCTGTCTGCATTTTGACTTTGTCATGCACCTAATATACATATCTGTCTTGCTTTTAATGTGCTTTTACAGTTAAAATATTGGGCTTTGACTTTTTAGCACCTGTCAAAATTGAAAGCTTGTCTCATGATGAAAGTTTACATATAGCGGTTAATACACTTTTGATCCTGTATTTATTTATTTGTTAATCTACCGCTGTCTTCTACCATCTTCCTATATTATGACAGAGATCCGTCCATTTGTTTTTCTCTTACAACAGATTATAATAACGTGTTATAAAGTTTTCTAGGCTGTGATAAAGACATAGATCCGTTGTGGAGGAACACGACAAAAAGTGGAAATGCAGAGTGGAAATTTATGTGTTCGAAATACACGTGTAAACTCAGAGAGAGGTAGACAAACAGAAAACACGTTTTAACATTTTAAGTCAGTATCAAAATAAAGCCACAAATAATGTTTAGATGAAACCATACGCAGCGCGGTGTAATTACATTAAACAGCCACAGGGTGTCAGGCTTTCCCCAAACTAATAATTACTTCCGCTGTTGAGCGAAACATGCATGAATCTACAAGCAGCGTTACAGTTTCTGACTGTAACATTGAGGTAAGCAAAAGAAATAAAGCGATATATTTAACGTAACGTTAACACAACAACCTCTTGTGCACTTACGTTGCCTCGTCAGTATGGATCGCTTATGTTGTATTATTCACATCTAACACAGAGAAAAGCATCTTAAAATGTTAAAGCACTTAAATGTTATAATGGTAAATGTTTTTAATGTTTTTTAAATCAGGGCCCTCTGCAATGGAGCAGAATTTTCCCATGTGCAAAAACATGACTGAGGTTGACGTCATTAAAAAAACATCTGAACAATGTTTGCTTTCAGGATTACACGTTTACAAGAGACAAAGTGAAAAGAATTTCTTTTTGAAGCCACAAGTTCAGACTTGTGTGCCTGTCTTTTCTGCGGCTTTGAGGCGTGTAAAAATAAAAACCAAAAGCCAATACACAGACATTTTCGAAACTTTATTGAATTACTAAATTTGTTACTAAATGATACCACGCAGAATGCCCAAAGTTAACTAAAATGCTCATTGGTTCACATGCTCAAGTTTAAAAGTGTTTAAAAAACCATGTAAATATTATAGTTATAAATAAACGTGGTTTGTCTTTGTTTAGGATGTCTTTCTCTCTTTACAAAAATTGTTTTTTGTTTTTTTTTGTTAAACACCACTTATGCACACTAAAACTAATGCCATTAAAACAAAAAATGCCAGAAATCTCATAGCAACATGTTTAAACCGGGTTTGTTACAGTTGCAAAAATACTGACAGTCAATGATGACAGTTCCAAACCATAATTCCTAGACTGATGTTCAGATCATTTAATAATGTTAAGATTCAATTTAATAATCACGAATTTCAAACTATATTAAAATGGTATACATGATATATGTTTATAATGCATCGAAAACTACAGAAATAAATGAATGCAATCTTCAACAATTGCAATAAAACAAACTATGGGCCGATCTGTAGCATTGAGGGAGTTGTTAAATGCACTTTTATCTTTATAACACTAGAGGGCAGCACAAAGCTAAAGTCTGAATACTAAATAAAGTCAAAACGTTTAGTTACGAGCCGTGACTACTAATCGTGTTTATTGCAACAAAAAAAATCATGCTGCTCTGAAAATTTCAGCCACATTAATCACACACGTTTAGCTTCAATATTCTCCCTCTTTCTCTTTTATCTGTCAATCTAATTTCTCTTTCTTATTTGTTCTCGGACACTTTCGGGTGATTACACCCTAATTTCACCCATTTAACCTCGATGAAAGATGGTATTTTCAGTATTCAGAGGGTTTTGAAGTTGTGGTGCTGAGGTAGAAAATGAGAGCAGAAGGGGGAGGAGAAGAAGAGGGGAGGGACTCGACGCAGACAGTGCTGTTTTCCCCACTTATTCTCTCTCTTTCCTCTCCTCACTTCCATCCCTACTTGTGAAACACTGCTTCACTGTACAGATGGACACCAGATCTCTTCTTCAGATCCTTCTTCTGGACCAATCTTCTCCCTTCTCTCTTTTCTCCTCCTCTATAATCTAGTCTCTGTCTCTTCCATGCCCCTTCTTTCAAGCACGCTTTCTCTATCTCTCTCTCTGTTGTTAATTTTCCCGTCACCCCTCTCTAACTCAGCATGGTGAACAGATAACTAGCTAAGCTGTTGAACATGGGCTCCTGCCTCTGCAAAGGTCACCAAGGTCAGTCTCTTTGTGATTGTGAGTTTATCTGTCTGTGGATCTTATGGTAGTCTGTTCTCTGTGCGTCCTGTGTCCATCAGCTTACCTGTCAGTTTGTTCCACCTGTCTGTTATCTCCACCCTGAAGAGCTTTTCTGACCAGCTCGATAATGCGCTGATATGTAACGTTCACATGTAATGTTGTTGCATATATTGTTAAGGATGCAAAACGAGCATTTGTGTTGTTGTGTAGCTGTAGCTGAAATAAGTACAGTGTATATGATTGTAGCAACAGTCTTTAAGGCATTCACGTTGCTTCATACTGATAAGTGTTAGAATAACATCCAGAGAGAGCATGTTATTTCTACAGTATTGATGTTTTTATTTATTGTGTAATTGTATAATGATTTCCCTCCTACACTGAGGGATATAATCGCCTCTATCAGTTATTTGGCAGAAAATGCCGCAGCACTGTTAGATTCAAACAGAAATTGTTGATGCTGCTTCTCAGACCAGATTCTGAGAAGCTCATACAAGTTTTCCTGAGCTGTAGAACCTACCAGAGCAAACAAGAAAGAGGAACTTAATCCAGGTCTCATTTGTATCATTCTGTCCATGCAGTGGGTATATAATGAATTGAAAGTCCGCAAGACAGTTTAATCTGGGTTCACAATGATGAGCCGTCACAGTTTTTACAAAAGGTATTCAGGTATTGGGTGACATTTAATCTTCAAGGTGTTCTCCAAGGAAATGCCAAGCAACAGGGTTGCAGTGAAGTGGATGATCTGTAAATCCCAGGGAGAGGGGGCAGTGTTTGTTTATCTCGGCTCGGTGCGAGGGTGCGAAGGTTCAGGGACACCGAAGCTGAGGTGGAACGTTGTGTGCTAAATGGCACGGTCAAAACTGATGTATAATGCATATGTGAGATAGATGGAGTTTCACTGTAATGAATGGAGGTGGATTTTTGTGGGGGACACATGACCAACGTGTGACATTGTAAAGGTCACACATTGTCATTTGACACCTATTAACAAAGTGTCCATTCAGTAAAGTGCTGTTGGGGCCCTGAAGTTGAACGGGTCTGAGATTAGCTGTCCTTTTTGAGGTCTCACCTCAATGAGATGCGGTGACGAAAATGTGTTCTTGAGCACTGGGGTTCCCCAGAGAGGTGTTGTCAAGACAATCTGTTGTTGCCATGGAAACGTGGGAGCAACAGGAGTGAGTCCCGTCCATCCACTCCAGTTCAAACTCAGGAGGGCAAATTGCCACATGCAGACACACACATGACACTTATACATTAATTATGTAAATATAAAGCAAGGTAAATAATAATAGTGTGAATGTGTCTCTACAGATGTTCAAAGTGGCCAGCAACACCAAATGGAGGAGCTTCAATCTTATGCTGAGGGACAGCCCATCTTTAAGGTGTGTTTATGACATGTTGTGAGGTTTATTGTGAGGTTTATTGTATTTGTTGTTAAGGGAAAAACCCCAAAATCTTTAAAATTCCATCATTTACTCATCCTCACGTCATTGACTTTTTATCTTCTTGGAACCACAAAAGTAGATATTTTGAGAGAAATCTCATTGGTTCTGTATCAATAAAATGGAGGTTGTTTGGTAACCAATGTACTGCAAAAATTCTTTGTGTCCTCAGAAGCAAAAAAGTCATGTTCAGTGTTAATTTTTGGATGAACTATCCCTTGAACGTAACATGAATTGCCTGGGTTAGTTTTATAATCTTCAACGTACCAAAAAAATAATTAGAAGCTTTACTGAAGTCACTGTGTAACAGTCTATGCAAATGTATAAATTTCAGAGATACATAAGAGTGCTTTCACACTCAGACAGGATGTGTGAGAGATGGGAAAAGCATCTTGTTAGGTGTAATTAGCACCTGTGATTCACTGCCTTGCTTGAAAATGTGTTACTTAAAAAGCTTGTATTGGGTACATTAGGCTGTCATATGTATTTCCTGTCTTGTTTTATTCAGGGGAACCATCAGTCCTACAATGGGAGCATGTCAGATAAAAGGAGCAGCAGTGGGTATGACATAGGAGAACTGGCTACATCTTCCCTGCTGGGTGAGGAACACAGAGCATGTTACACGCAGCATGTGTTGTTTTGCTAGGTTTTTTGCTGTCATTCATCTGAATAAGAAGTGCAGTCGACCTCTACACAAGCCTGCTAATGTAATTTCCCTCTGCCAGCATATCTTGTAGATGAACAGTTTCTCTCTCTCTCTCTCTCTCTATGCTTCTACCTCTCTCTCTATCTTGCATTTCCTCTTTAGCCACCTGTTTTTTCCTCCTGTTTTTGCTCTACTTCTACACGTTCACTCTCTTCAGGAAGTTACAGAGACTAATAATCTGTTATGGGCTTTTAAGCTTTTTCCAGAGAACGTTTTTTTTAGCATTTAGGTTCAATTAGAAAAGCGGTCAAAACCAATGAATATGTATGAATCATGAAAAGGAATGACTGACAAATTTCTGATTGACCAAAATGTTGCATTTCTCTCTTTTAAACAAATTTAAAATTAACCATGTGGGGGGAAGGAGCAATTAAAGATTTATAAAACACGCCACAAAGAAGGAAAAACATCAGCACATTAGTAATAAGTTATAGAATCTTTAATATTTTTAGATGACTTGCATTTAATGTGCCAGTAGAGAAGTTATTTTTCACAAATTCTCTTTTGTAGGGAATAAGAGAGGGAGAAAGCTTAACATCACGTCATTTTTCAGAAATTTTATCCTGGATCCAATGTTGTATTTCGCCTCTCTTAAGCATCTATTTTTCTTCCCGGTTTTCTTTCATTTAGTTTGATTTGCATCCATCTGATCCCTCTGGTCTCCACAGGACTGCTGGCCACCATTAAGGACCACATCACTAAGCCCACTGCCATGGCCCAGGGCCGGGTCGCCCATCTGATTGAGTGGAAGAGCTGGGGAGGGGAGGCCACGTCTGGAGGGGGCTGGAGTGGCTGGACTAGAGATGGTGGGGGCTGGGGAGGTGTTGGAGCAACACTGCAGGAGGACGAACAGCTCTACTCTCACCTCACTGATGAAATCAAGGAAGCGCGATTTGCCGCGGGTGAGATGGTCTTTTTATAGGTCTATTAAACATATGCCTGCTGAGGTAAATACAGGATTAATCAGACATGGTACATGGCATTATACAGCCTCTAAACTACATATTACAAATTGGAAACTAACAATTTTTCAATCTAGGGCAACAACTTGCCAACATATAGTATTATGTAATTTTATTTAACAGTCACAACATGAAATTATCGGTGCTTGCAAAGGAAAAGATCACTATTAGTATTGAGTTTTACATTATTAAGTTTTAAAATTGTATTAATAAGTGGAACTTAAAAAAAAACCCTGTTGTTTTAATACAATTTAAAGCTGCAATCCGGCCTCTCTACCGCCATCTCTGTTTGAAACATAAAATTGCAGGTTACTTTATGAACTTTTCATTAGTTTATTGATGTCAAATGAAATCAAACTGACATTTCCTGGGAAATTGGATCTGACAGCTCAAATTATAAATCATTATTATAAACTTAACGTCATGTACTTGCTCAATAACTGATTTTTCACATACAAGTTACAAAGTTACATAAAAGTTACAGACTGTAGCTTTGAATAACAAAAACATAGAACTTGAAAGTACATATTTCTTACATGAAGTGACATGTTTTCTCTAGTAATGTATTGCAGTAGTATCTTTTTGTCGCTCACAGGTGTGGCAGAGCAATTTGCCCTGGCTGAGGCAGCGATGAGCGCCTGGTCCACACAAGACACTGAAAATCAGCCCACAACCAGCACAATCCCATTGCAAGGTAATCACGGCACTACCATTACACCCACTGAACAGCAGAAACTTAGAGTTATAGCTCCATGATAGATCATTCTGAAAAAATCACCAGCATATGTTATGTTTTGAGACACCAATAGGCTGGTTTTCAGGTCTTTACCAGGCTTGTTAAGCAACAAGTTCTAAACCAGCAAGACCAGATTAATTGCCTAGCTTAAAGATAGGGAAGGCAATTTCAGAGAGGCCAGCAAGCTAGCTTTGAAAGCATAAGATCCCGCCCCCCTATTCAGAGTGCTCCCCAAAGCCACGCCTCCTCCAGTAGTCCACAGAGGTATACAAATACATAGTTTGACAGGCAAGTAGGACATCCTATCGAACCGAATGCAATGATTGGATGAACATTTTATGGTCCTGCGTCTTCCAGAAATGTATATTTAAATAAATAAATTTAGTCCACAGTGATCCACTATCAGGATTTAAGGAGACTTTCAACCAGCATAACAAAACATGTTTCTATAAAACGTCTACTCTGCTTTTAATGAGCATAAATCTGATAAAAAACAGAAGATAAACTTTAAGTTTTGGTGGTGAGACTGCAGGTCATAACTACCAGAATGAAAAATTCTGATGTTATGCTAATTTCTGGTGGGAAATAATTTCAGTACATATCAAAATTATTTGAATTATAACATTATGTTACAGAGGTAGTTTATAGTCATAAGATGTATTTCAGAGTGTGTTTTAGAATAGAAAACTTCCCTCTACATTATATTATATTCACATCTCTTGAACAAAAGTAACAGTACTTTGTGGGGTCATTCTCACCATCTGGTTTATCTCACTCTGTTCAAGTTTTTATAAAAATACTGTTAATTTGTTATGAGGGAGTTGCAGCTCTTTTGCAGTAATAGCCACAGAATAATGATAAATGGCCAAGGCAGATGAGTTAGGTGCAAAATGAATCAACATTATACCCAGGTATTGATGAGTCATACGGCCGGTGCATTAATAAATGGCTAAAAAGGAAATATCTCTGTTGTCAGCATGTGTTGGGGACGAAATGACTCATGGTTTAAGCACATCTGAGGTCTTTATTGAACATGGACTTAATGGGTTTCTTCATTTACAATACAGTTTTCATTCTATCAGAGAACTTTCATTCGATTTTTTCAGATTTCATTCTAGAGAAAGGTGCTTCTTTGTGCTCGAGGTCTTTTTAATTTCCCTCATAATGGTGATGTCTTTACAGACCCTGAAGGCCTCTATCTCTCTCAGTTCCTGTTGGATGGAGGGAGTCTAGGTGTTCCTCAACACCTATACAGAATGCACATGGAAGCTACCGATGAAACCAGCTTTCAGCTTCCTAAATCTCATTCTCCCAGTCATTCGTATTCCGCAGTAAACACACAGCATCCCGAGCAACAACAGAGAATTTCTGCGTCGGAAGGGGCCGTGCGTCACGCGGACAGCATCTCTCTGTCGGAGGATGAGGTTTTTTATAACTGACATTCTGGCTGTTGGTGACAGGAACTGTTAGCATTTTTGTCCGTTGTTTGTGTTTGCCGATGCGAGGCAGAGACAGTATGAAGTTACGTCTAACGAGGTTATCAAACAATGAATGCAGGGATCAGTGTACACACAATCATGCGAACTCCATATCACATGACCTTTTTGCAGATAGAAGCCTCTCTGTTTTCAGTAATGATGATAGAGATTGGAGATTCACTTAACAGGGTCACGCCAATTACACATCTAGACACCTATTTACAGCAACCGTTTGAGACTCAACACTGAACCATCATCCAAAAGAAGAGGAATGCCTGTTAGTGCTATAGAGCAAAGCCAAAATAAATATGCTTTCATCCCACTGATACGGCACAGACATTTTTCTCAATAAGCTCAGCTCAATGGGGCTACAGGGTGAATAGAATTCTTTTGTGAGGACTTTGGAGGGCAGAGGGTGATAATGACTTATGCCTCTGAACACGGCTGCAGCCATTACATGGGAAAGTGAGATTTTGAAGATTTTGCTAAATGTTTTCATGAAAGTTTTAAGTGTAAAACATGTAACACACACACCAAATGACTGTATGTGTTCTTGCTGAAGTGTGTAATTTCTGTGCAACTAGCATTATCAAACAGAATTGTAAAATTATCGCTTGTTTGAACAGGTTTTATTTCCGTTGCCCAGCTAACAGTTTCCTAATGTTTCTGTTAAGTAATAAAAAAAATTTAAACGTTATTTTGAAAGTTTAAAATAGCCGAATTTTATTGTATTAACATTACAGTTTGGTTTTAAGAACGTTATTTAAACGTACAAATCTGTAACGTTTTTAAAACGTTCCACTTACAACTTAAGAATAACATGTTTGATATGTATGATATAATGTTAAAAATATAGTGTTGTTCTACAAACGACATTTTAGAGAACATTAGCCAGTGTTCTGAGAACGTTCCCTGTTAGCTGGGTGGTTGCGCAAACAGATAGTTTTGTCTCAAACGCTATTGGCTGAGCCAATATTGTGCTGATCAGAATGCACACATAAACAGAGCAACGGTTTTATAGCACCTCAGAGATTACACTTTTCAGCATAATCAAACTAAAAAAGGCTAATATTTGTCTCTGAAAATATAAGTATTGTCATGTAAATACACATTTCAGCCTTAAAAGGGGTGTGGTCACACTTTCCACAGATGTATATGTTACCTGTAGAATCAGTTCAAGTGTTACCTCAGCTGCCTTCAAGTAAATGTGTAAAGTATTGTGTCAACCTGTTAAATATGTGAAAAATCCTTACACTGTCCATGTAAATTGCGATTTAATCTTAAGAAAGATTTAAAATCTGTGTCGCTGCCGAAAACGCTTGCTAACCAAAATTCTTGTGCGTTCATGTGACTGTTCTGCAGTAGACAAAAGCAAAAGAGCTGGAATAACAATCTTCTACCTTCTCTCCGTAATTAAACCCTATTCACACTCCACTAACAAAGAGAAGTGCTGGAGAGAGAGAGAGAGCGAGAGAAAGGAGAGACGTGGGGATTATAGTGAATGCAGAGGTAGGAGGAGACGTGGAGCTGAGTGTTGGGAGGTGGAATGGTCAAGTGTTATCATGCTCTAGGGTCTTTTAATAGAAGTTTTACACAGTGTGATCCTATTGTGGTGTCAGATAATGTACGTAGCTGCTTTTGTGCTCTGGGGGAGGTTTGGAGTAGGATTTAATTGGGCAGATAGAGGCTCCGGGGTGGTGAGCAGAATCGAAATGGTGTTTGCAACTGGAATTTGATTTCAACTAAATATATTAAGGAGAAGTACACTGAGAATGTAAATTCTTGTAAAACCTCCCATGTGAAAAAGGAGTGGTTGTTAAGGCATACACATGTGGCTAATACAAAGGAAAGGAAGAGATTTTGGATGGCTGAGAGATCAAACAATGAGGTTTTATTATTGAAGACTTTGTTCAGAATCGGTCTCACACAACTGATAAGCTGTGACAGGTTACAGGCAGATGTTTTATTTCATTCTGACACTAGACATGACCGTATGTAATGAGGGCTGTTTCAAAGGGAGTCAGTGTCAGTTATTGTATTATATAGAATCAGAGATCAACCCATATAGTTTATTGATGGTCCTAAATTGTGACAATTAAATCTAATGTTTATTTTGTATTGAACACTGAATTAGTCATACAATCTATAAGAAAATAAATTAAAAAAAGAACTTGTTCTGATTAAAATTCATAAAAATATTAAGGTGGTGAACCCCACATTTAAATAATAGCTGTACAGAATAAACCAGGAGACTTTACTGATATAGTGCAGGTCTCAACACAATAGTGATAGCTACACTTTTTTTAAATTCAAAATCATAGCCCTAATGTTAAAATGTTAGTTTAATCTACCTCAAATGTACCTTCTGTCACTGCACATAATGACCAAATACTATCGGTTTTGCAGTGCATAGATACATAACTGTATACGTGTCTAGAATAGTGCCGTGATGGGGTCTGTTGCTATTTAGTTTTTTGGGAGAGAAGTGAATTAAAGGGCCTTTCTACCTGGGGGGGCATTTAGCCCCTGTTGAACCCAACTAAATTTCTGCTTCACTTCACAAGATTTGTCCTCACCTCCTCATTATTTCACAATGAATAATTAATGCTTGATCTCCATATAAAGATGCACCAAAAATCGCCAAATGAATATTAAACATGATAATTATAATAATGATATTTAAAATTAAAAGTACAAATTGATGAACTGAGGGCGTCATGCATGCATTAGACTTCCTTTGCCATTTCCTCGATTATCTTCTGCATCTGAAACAAAAACATCAAGTGCTATAAGAAAATCCTCCTAAGTGCATTTATAAAGTCAATGTGACCAGTGTATATTTATCAGTATTTTGTTTGTGTATGGATATATGTGTTTATCTTTGTGTGCTGGCTAATCTTATCACCTCATTCCATGTGAGGACACCAGACAGACGCCCATTCTCTGTTACAAACAAACGCTGCTCGCCCGTGACACTCATAATACAATGAGCCTGACAGAACATACACAAACACGCATAGTGTTGAAGGAAACTATACACGTTGTGTGAATGGAACCTATTTGTGTTAATCCAGTTTATTTTCACACTGCACCTGTTTTATGGTGGTTTCAGGAGTCAGTTGTAGCCTCACAGGTTGAATTGAACAAACTTCTTCCAGCTGTTTACATAAACCCTGCAAAGATAAATGATTTGGGGATGTTGAGAAGACAGCCTCCTAATTCGAATCCATTCATTATTCTTTCATTACTCATGTTAACAGTAACGTCGCACAATTCTTGTTGTGACTCAGCAAATAATGGGTTCAATTACCTCATTTCTATGCTCATGCAGAAAGTCTCGCAGCTGTGATTTGTTGACAGTACCCAGGAGAACGAGGGAGTCTGGCACACAAGAAGAGAGAAACTAAATTACATCGCTAACTCAAGCCTCCGAGTGTTAGTCCCATTTCATTTAATAGCACTTTCATTGTACTGTTGTGAATCATTATCTGGAGAGACCCGTCTCGGCTATTTCTTCAGTCATCATTTCAGAATAATTTGGCCCTTGGCTCTTCACTAGCTTTCATTCTGCTTTGCCAAACAGTGAGATGAGCTGTAGCGCAACTATTATAAAAGTGAAGAGATGAAATTGTGGCGCTAAGCTGATGACGTGCAAGATGAGAACTTGACAATAAATATGGCCCAATGTGAGGCAGAGATTAAACGGCACTTTACAGTTTAAGTCCCTTTTCACTTTATTTTTTTTGTGGGCTTATTTTATCTTTGTGTTTCATATGCAAGTTTTTGAGGAGGTACAAATGCCAGTACTGAAATTCTACTCGTGAGATTTTGATTCTCCTTTATCGGATTGGTTCATACACTAGGGATGCTGCTACCTGATTGGCCCCTATAAATAAACCCTCCACCACACCTAATATTTATCCTAACCATGGTAGGAAGAAACAGGGAGCCATAATCTCAGAAAGATTTTGATACAACACCTGGGGGTTTGGATTATAGAGCTATTATTGCGCCTCTAGTGGCACAAAAAGTACACAAAATGATGCATCCCCCCAAAAAATGCATTTCCAAATTTTAACATATAAAATATGGTAATGTGTACATTTTTGGTGATTAAATTCCCTGACACAACATTTTCTATTGTGTATTTTGTGTAAGGGCCAGAAACTGTCACCAGGGCAACAAAAAATCTGAGCTTCTGGCCAGCAGGAAAAATTCTTTCTTTTACGCCCAGAAGGTCACTCATCAGACTCACCATGAGAGTCCACAACAGGGAATTCAGTGTCTGTGTTAATGTTTAGGATTTTCTGCACATTTGTCGGTCCCTCAGCCCTCTCCAACGCTGCTCCTGCTGGGACCACAAACTGCTTGATCTGAACCGAGGCCAACCTGTGGGGAAGCGTTCATGATAAAATCAATATACTATCCACACATCACTGCCTTGATGTCTTCCCCTAGAATCTTTTAGGTCTTTATTCGGTAAAACAAAGAAATACGATTTTGTCAGCTCAAGAAAAATGGAATTACACTTTTAGCCATAACCCAATATAACCTAAAGGCCTCAGGCAGACGGTTTACTCACTTTGGACAAGCTCGGATGAGAGATGGCAAGTGTGGGAGTTTTTTAATAAGGGATATGCCATCGTAAAAGGATGGACGATGCTTTGCTCTAGCAACTGCATTGGATACCAGCGTAGCAACCAGGGCGGGGACAGCGTGAGTGCACTGGCCGGTCATCTCAATAGCCAGTAAGGCTGGAGAGAGAGTTTGTGTTACAGCCCCAGAGAAAGCTGCAGCCCCTGCACACACACAAACACACACGTTTACTTATGTCTAAATGGGGCCATTGCATAGACTTCTATTGTTTTTATACACAGCTAGCTAGTATAAACAATATAACCTAACCCTAACTCACATTTTAACTCTAGTTCTCACAGAAAACATTCAGCTTTTTTACAATAAAAAAACTTTACTATATTTTTATAGCATTTTTACAAATGAAATATGCACAAAAGGAGGTTTTGCTGACTTTTGGGTATAAATCTCTCCCCAATATATGGTTAAGTAAACCCACACCAAACCGCATACACACACACACACACACCAGAATAAAGCCCCATCAATATATTTATATAGAGGTCTTATCGCCTGAGTCAGCCTGCAGTATTGGTAATCTCCATGCAGTGGGTTGACAGTTTAATACGATTGTTTACCTGCTAAAGCGTAGCCCCCCGGGTTTATCAAAGGCTTTGAAGATGAGATTCCATCTGAGAACAGATAGGCAGAGCCCTCACCCACAAAACGCCCCACAGCAGCACCTTAACACAGACAACAGCTTTTTCAATAGAAGTGTAGGACATCTGTTGGTTCACTGGATTAATTGAAAACTGCCTGCTTAAACTACATTTTGACAAATGCAACACTGCTATTGATTCTGGATTACTAAAGATTACAAAGATTTTGTTCCATTATTTGTTTAAATCAGCTAGTGTATGATAAATATTGCAGTAAGTCAGGGAAGTGATGAATGGCATATTGGCATTAAAATGACCATATTTTACCTACCATAAACAAACACTGGCATGAAGTAACCTGCAGGTAAAGGCAAGGTACATGCCACGACCAACAGCCCAACCTAACAGAAATCCGGTTATGAGAACCCACTACTAATTAATATTAAAATACAAATTAATGATAATATGTTATTTAGTTTTTATATTCATTTATTTTCACCTTTGTAAGAATAAAAAATCCCAGTGTTTTGAAGTAACTACCATCCGGTGGGTTCCATGCCTGCCAAAATGTGTTCTGAGGCTCAGGCAGGGCTGTGGCATTCTGGGAAATGGTGTACCATGATGTGGCGTCTAACAGAGAGGTAAGCAGCTGCTTCATTGTGAGCTATTAGGAAGCAAAATAAAATTCTAAGTAAAGCACAGACAGAAAACAGCCAGGTTCTGTTTAACCACCAGTAGTCCACCATTAAAACAAACCTCACCTCAGCAGCTATGAAACGTCCTGCAGAGTGATAAAACGTAAAGCAGGCAAGCAGAAATGCCACAATGGCTGAATAAAGAGCCTTTCTAGATAAATACATTCATGAGGGCAACTTGAGGTTAGTTCATCACAAACGCTGTCAGGCATCTTATCATAAAGCACATATTTTAAAATATACTTCAGTTAACCTATTAGAAGTTTCTCTCTCAAACAGTATGAGATGAGAATAAGTCTTTCTGATGCTCACTCTGTTGCCAAAAATCTGCTGATGTGTTTGTTTGTCCTGACAAACCGCAGAGCCCAGCGATGACAGTACAAGTAAATACAGCAGATAAAACCACAGATCAGCCTAAATGAGAAAACAAGAAGAAACATCCACACAGCATTTAATACAAAATGAATGAACAATAAAGAGCAAATACATTTGTTAATAAACAACTCAGAGACTGATGGACAGTTACATAGTCATGCTGAATTCTGTTGACTTACCCAAGTAAAGCAAAAAGGAACATTTCTGATGGCTGGTAAGGCAATTCAATCGCATAACTGGTTTTAAACAGGGCCTGGATGGTTTCTGTGGGCAAGTAATATTTAATAAACTCTCCTATCCTTCTGTATTCTGTCTCAGAAATAAATCTAGAAATATTAAAGTGACTTTCTAAAGTGATACTTTCAACTCAATAATATTTTGATTCAGTAATGCCTCAAGTCATCTAATCCTATAATGAGGCCATTGAGGGAGGTGATGGCTTTTGATACCGTGTTGAGACATTCTCTAGCGTTAAAAACTACCACCATCCATCAGGAGGCGCTGTAGTGCAAACACTCGCAACTCACCTTGATCTCTACTACAGACCGACAGCAGCCTGAAGGTTATTGCCCCACAAGCCGCAGCAAAGAAGCAGGGGCAGTAATTGCTGACCGAATAATAAGACCCCATTACCTCTACACTGAACAGAACCCCTGTAAGAAAATAAGATAAAGTCAGTCAAATAAAAAAGATT
>JAZGTK010003262.1:0-28013 GCA_036877625.1 Ambastaia sidthimunki | reverse complement strand
TTGCCATTAAATTACTAACTATTTTTACAGACATTATATCATAACTGAATGTAATGGGTTGCTAGTTATTAATGACTAATATAATATTATTATATACTAATATTAGTAAGTCTCCCGATGCACAGTCTCCCCCTGAGTTTACCTGTCCTAATCAAATGTAATATATTACAGATGTAAAACAGATGTAAAAAAAATAACAGTACGCACGCACGCACGCACACGCAGACGCACACACGCTCTACCTTAGAATTATAAGGTTCTGCGTTTTGACCAGAGATATTGAGGTTTAAAGTTTTTGCATTGCAACCTTATAATTCTAAGGTAGCGATATATATAAATATATATATATACACACACATATACATACACATAAGGTAGCTTATATATACACACACACATATATAATATATAATATAATACATAATAATATATATTAAATTGATGTACTTCAGGGTGATTTAATGATTTTTTCCAGTTGTGTGGGAGCCCTGAATTGACCTCAGAGAAGGAGAGAGGAAAGAGATGTTAGGCCAGCTAATAATCTCCACCATTAGACTTCAAGGGTGAGAAGGTCTTTAGCAGGCTGGTCACCTCAGTTTGCTTTAGCAAGTTATTCAGGCTGTTAATTTGATCTGAAGACATGGTGAAACAGAGGGCAGGGAGCTGGGCTACAATGCAGAGAGAGTCTCTTATCATCTGGCATGAGTGCAGAGCCTTCGTGACTTAATAGAGCAGCGCTCCCCCTGTTTACCACCACAGCAAAAGACAAAGACCACATAAATGTGTTTGATGAGAAACATGAGATAATGTTGAGACAATGGCCGTGTTTTTCTCTAAAAACACAGAACAGCCACAATATGACCATCCTGAACTTTCCTGTTTGTTTTCTTGTGTAATGTAAAGGTTTCAAGGCACTTTAATTAAAAGGTAATTTGATCTAATCAAAATCGATCCATCAATATTCAGTAACGAAATATATTTTTGGCAATTATGTGCTTTGCGACCATAATGAAATCACTATTATGCATTGGGGGATTGTATCCATGTTGTACACAGCTTAAATCTTGCCACAATCATGGCATTTCGAGAAACAAATGCTCATAGTTATTTTAGCTGTAACTGGACTTCAGATGTGTGTACTGCATGTTAAAATCAAGCATACACACATATAACCTCTAAATTCTAAATGCCTAAGTTTGGTTGATTGACAGACTATTAGGTTTAATGTGCAGCAAGACAGATTACTGTGGGATGTGGTCACATACCCCCCGCATAACATTTCCGAATGTGGTTTGAGTGATTCAGTCACAAAACATTTTGGACCCCATTTACAACTGTATTTAGTGCTGAACTTCAGAGACGGATGTTTAAAACTGTATATGGGCCACAGAGACAGAGAGTCCAGTCTGTCTAGTTTAACAGAACAATATGGTTGCTGATGTTTTATCAGCTGTTACAGGATAATTAAGCTATTGTGGAAAGTAGAGAAAGAATAACAATGTACAAAAGCTGCCCAATCCATCTTTCCAGAAATAAGTCAATGTCTCTGAAGTTAATAGCAAAAATAGAGCGTTTACAGCCGTTCAGATTGGGAATAAGCCCCTGCTTTTCCACAGTTATCAGGAAGCAAAACCCCAAGCATGCGAAAACCTCATTTTCCCCAGTCTATTGACTGCTCATAGTCTCTCCCCTGATTAGACTCTCTGACGTTTTGGTGTTGCTGTGTCCACTGAGAGCAGATGGCTAATTATGTCTTTTTTAAAGTGGTTATGAGAATTCTTGTCCCATTATATAATCCTGTCAGAGCACTCTGTTGGCACCAGTTTACAAGAGCCCTGATGCCTCTCTCACAGTCTCTAAATATCGCCAGCTTCAACCGAGAATGTTTGTGTGTGAGTTAATGCACTATAATGTATGTATGCTAGTTACTAAAAATGTGAAGTACAGTATGTAACAATACTCCTGAGTGTGTGTTATTGTGTGTACAGGATTTTAAGTGTGTGTAGATTGAGTGACCGCCACTGTGTGTGATTCACACCACTTCAGCATCTGTGAGTCATTACATTTTCTCTGCCTCTCTCTCTCACCCTGAAATATTCTCAGAACATGTCTGCTAAATGCTGTTTTAAATCAATTTCTTAATTTGATGTTGGTTTGGCTGTTATTGGTAGACAGAAGAGGGTTTCCTTTAAACAAATCCTTTGTAGTTTCACTTTAAGTCATTTTGGACTGACATTTATCAAGAAATTCATCTAGAAAGTTAAAGTTGTCTCTTTGTTCTTACCACACACACACACACACACACACACACACACACACATGTTGGCATAATGTGGTTTATATGTGGTTTACGCTCCCTAGATGGTGTAGCCCTCAGTAGCCATCAGTATTACATTGCGGAAAAGGTATTTTTTAATACCTTTAAAGAGGTATTTTTTACAAGAGAAAGACTAAATGTTAAATACATATTAAATACATGCTAAAAGTTTCTTTTGATAACTTTTAGAAGTACACTACAATATTGATAGCCTAGGAATATGCACTAGAAGCCACAAAATTTTCATAGTTCATAAGGATTTTAATATTTAGTTTTTGTTATTCATTACTAAACCAGAAATTTGTTCTGCAGGCATATTTCAAATGCTCATTATTCACAAAGTTCTACATATTTCCTGCCCCTTGCGTGTTTGTTTATTTAATATTTTATTAAATTTGATTATGCTTTTAGCAAAATCTTTCTTTTTCATCAATTAGAGTGCAGAACTCTCCGCTTAGTTTAAAACACTGGATCACGTTTAAGAATATGGAAATTCTCTGTGTGACTTGTAGTTATCATTATATTACCATTGGCATCAAAAAGAGGTCCTCATTAATATACCTTTTAGGTTCTGTGTGTGTGTGTGAGAGAGAATACTCACATCTCTCTTCTCTGTTGGTCGTGAGCCTTTGAGAGCCACCAGTTTTAATAACTCACACAGTACAAACTTCCACCTCTGGGCCCACCTCTGCTCTCATTGTTGTTTATAGTGTATGTTTTTTGGGAAGTGTGTGTAGTCATCGGTTCCAATGAGGTGTCTTGTCCAGAGGAACTCAGTTTCCCCCACCCACTTTCTCTTGCCTAAAATCTAATAGCCCCCGCTGAGTTCAAATCAAGTTTTACTTCAAAACGAACATAAAAAGCAAGACCGCTAATCTTTGAGCCCTTTCCTTCTGTTGTGCGCTCAAGTGTTGACACATAGACGTGTGTGTTTGGACGATCAGATGTGAGAGGTAATTGTGAGTCCTCTGGCATAGTAAATGCAGCGTATGGGAGTGTGGGTGTCGCATACTGAGTGGATGCAGAGGCATGTGGCGATGCCAGATGCTTCTGCTAATAGGGTCTGATTTAAAGGCGAGACTGGGGCTCAAGGTAAGTTCTCTAAGTGCCGCCTCATTCTGTGGACATTCTGGGTACATGAAAACACAACAGAGAATACATTGACAGACACCATTAAGGTTAAAGAGTATGTGAAAGACAGTTAGTTGTAGTCCTGTAATTCGATTGGTCAAGTAATGTTCCAAGACTGTGTATATTGTACTATAGCAGAACTGAGACGTTTCACAGTTTTACTGTATTATACCACTTGTCTATGTTTATGGAAAGGAGAGATTACAAAACGTTACATTTGGCAAATGCTTTTATCCAAAGTAACTTACAGTGTTTTCAAGGTATGCAGTTTATCTTTACATGAGTTCCCTGGGATCAAACCCACAATCTTTGCTCTACAGATGAACATACAGATGAATCACAGCTATTATGATGTTCTGTACAACAGTACACTAGCTTGTGTGATATTTTGTATTAATAATGTAAATTTTATATTCATATTTACATAAATGTTATATTTATTAATAACCCCATGCTCATAAGTTTCATTCAAGCATTTTGAATCAATCAATACTATTTGAAAGGCTGGATAATTATCTTAATTATTTTCTCACAAATGGAGGAAATGATACCGTGGCTCTTTGACTTATGAATTAAAGTGACCATCTATTAGAAGAGATCAGTGCCTTGCGTGACAAAATGGACAGTAGGGGAGTCGAACACTGAGAGCTTTGGCTCAACCTCAGACAGCACACCCACAGAGTGCTCGCAGTCCATTCATGACCTGCTCTGATGCACATTGCTCACAAAAATAGCAAGAGCTGGCTGACATCACGAATTTCAATCTTTATGCAGTTTACAGGAGTCAAAGTGCACAGATTTTTCAGTCCACCAGGAAACAAAGTCGTGTTTACAAGTTCCCGAGCTGCTAAACAATGTTTTAGTGGGGGAACTGTGCACTGCAACTTTCTTTTTGTAGAAATATCTTCCAAATTTAAGATTTAAAAAATTACATATTTTTAGGTTTAGGATGCATATTTATATGTTTGCAAAGATAGGTGCCTCCTAATTCATCCTCTTTTAAACCACAGCTAAAATTATTACATTGAAAACATAAAAGAGAAATTTAGATAAACTAGTATAACTTACTATTCGACTAGTTAACTGTTTTGCCCTATCCTTACTATGGACGTCACATACATACCTTAACTCTACCAGTTTAGCTGTTAGCCATAACCAGGATAAGGCCACACACTTATTTAAAATGTATGTTACATAATGTCTTTAATAAAATACCTGGATAAACTTTAATGCTTTTACACATGCAATTACCATGACAACTAATGACAGCCGCGCATTCAAACTGCTAATAATTCTCTGGTACTCTTATGTTAGCATCTTGAGATTTTTGATGCCCATTATAGTTGAGTTTGGCCTGTGCCTTCACATTCTGAGTGCACATCATTATATTGTGCTGTGGAGTCATAGTTTGTCCCAGTGTGTCCTCATTTTCTAGCTGTTGATTGGCTCAGAGCAGCTCAAATATCTTTCGGGAGCAGAAATTATAAGCAAGGGTCTCATCAGGATAAGAAAGTTGCTGCTGTCTCATCATCTATTACATTTCATATTAAACTATACAGCAAGATGATTTGATTGCTTATCATTGTGATGTAGTTTGTCACAATGCGTGATGGTATTTCTCCTGCATTGTTTGTGGATCAGCTGCTGGAGAGGTGACGATTCTTGTCCCTGTCAGCAGTTTCAGTGTTGACTAGCAGTAAGAGAGAGAGAATGAGAGAGAGAAACCATGTGGGAGAGAGAAAAGACCATCTGCATCGTCCTTCCTGCTTAACACACACCAGGAAAACTTCCTTGTATTTCCAGACCTTATTTAGCTGCCTACTTAGGCAGCATTTTCAGGCATCATAGGCAAACACCAGATGTGAAGAGTTTTCCAAGTAGCAGAAATGAAATTATAATGCCCTAAAAGATACTTTGATTGGTTTCTTAGGCTCTGTAAAAATATTCAGTGGGACATTTCCTTATGATGATTATATTGATTAAAAAAACAACAACTAACCGGACAAATTTTACTCTAAATTTTACTTCTTGTTTATGGAACTGTTGTTTGAAAACAGTTTCAAAATTGTACAACAGCCCTTTGGCTTATATTGATACTGCTCACATAAATAATTATAAAAATGGTTTTCACTGAGGATTGGGTGTGCTAGAGTATGTGTTTCTTGTTCTTATTACAGTATAGTTCCAGATGCTTAGCTTTAGCAATATGCTGACTTGCAGTCAATGAGTTATGTGTGAGTGACCACTGAGAGAATAAAAAGTGTTTTTAAATCTGTCACATCACATATGAGGTTCTGTATGATGTTTAAAATGCTGTCTTATAAAGCAACTGCCTGTGTAGACTATAGAGACAGTGCGGCTACTAACCAGGGTTTAAAATGGAGTTTATGTTTTTAAAAATTAAACGTTTAACATAAAAACTTGCTCATAGACTGATTTACACTTTTGGTTTAATTTGGCTTTGTGCAGTACATTGTACAACATCCACCTCTTAACCTTTAGAATGCAAAGGCTGCAGTATATTTACATTAAACTGATGCATTGAAGCTTGTATCTAAAGCAAATCAGAGCGCATTCAAGCAGTACATATTATGAGTACATTCAATCCCTGGGGATCAGACCCGTGACCTTGGCCTTGCTAGCATCATACCAGTTGAGCGAAATAACGGGTTAGAAAAGCTGTACAATTTTGTTAATATACTGATCTGAAAGGGAGAATTGTTTTTTATATTGCGTTTCGATTTGATTTTGAAGGTCACATGACCTCTATCCAATCACAGAATGCTCTCAACTGCATGTGTTATCTGATATCTATATACGTGCACAGAGATTTTTGAGGAGGCAGATGTGGGGAGAGTATTACATTCATATCTACAGCAGTACGAATGATGCCCTCTAGCAAGTTTTGTTTGAAGGGAATGAAAGCAGCATTTACAGTTTGCGTCAGCAAATGTTTCTGTTGTTTTCTGCAATATGGTATTGCTCTCTTCCTGTCTCAGTCTTCAGCTGTCCAAATGCCTCGATGTTCTCTGCCTCTTCTTCTGTTACTCGCTCTGTCTCTCCCTGATGTAGTGCACTGATTGGCTGAAGGCTATCTAGACTGGCCAGGGCAGCTCAGCACTCATAAGCACAGTGCCAAAGAAGTGGGCGGGCTAAGGGTAAGAGTTAAATATTCATGAAGAAAGGAATCAAAGCAGAATGAGAAAAACAGGAGGGAAACAGATATGGATATACACTGTGTACATATATACTCAGTGTCAGAGTATATACAGAGTATATACACACACAAACATATTGTAAAATCTACCTCATGGTCCACTCTGATGTCATGGCAGGAATGAATGTTTTCAAAACCTTTTCATTCTTCTTTTATGCAGTAATAGCTGACATTAGTGTGGTCACTTGTATCAAATTATACATTTCAACGTATTGTGGTATTTCACCTTAAAATACTGTATTGACATTCCCATTAAAGGAAGTAGCCAATGTTTTTAGTAGCATTTTTATAAGAGGATAAAGGAAGAACGAGCAGATAAAATGTATCACAGCATAGCTTTAGGTTAGCACATTCTAAAATAGTTGTACACAACCAAAATTCAAACTCAGCATGAGCTAGAAATATAATTATGCAAAGAACCAAAATCCAATGCAGATTATAGAGAATGAAGATTGCAATGTATCATTTTTTAAATATTTAGTATCCTGTGACCAAATATTGCAAGGAGGTCAAATTGACAAGACCTGCTTTTCATAATCACGATTTAGTATATAGAATAAATTCTTGTCATTCCTGGTAATCCTAACTCAAACCCAAACGATTAGCTGCTCATATAATTAGAAGGAATTGATAGATTGATATGCTGTTTGAGCTCCAGCCTGAGTTTTAAGCTTAAATGCAGCCCTACCAAAAAATCTGATTGGCTGATAGAAATGTTTGAGGACCAATAAGGGGTGACAATCAAGGAACATGTCCCACTTGAGGAAATGATGGTATTCCAAGATAACTCAAAAACAGCCTGGTACATACATACACAACAGATCTACAGCTACATGGTGCTACAAGGTCATTGCAGGAGAAAGCAAATGTTACACAGAGTGAAACATCCCTATACAATAACCCGCCCCACACACACACCTTTGCCCACACTGCACACCTATCAGAAAGTCTGTCCTCATTGACATTCAATGTGAGCAGAAAGGTCTCCCACCTCCCACTTCATCCTCTTAAAGATTAACATATGCTATTGCATAATTAGCAGACTTTAAAAATAGCTGGCGACTCTGCATTTGAACTCAGTTGTTCCGGTAATACTTTCACTACTTTTAATACATAATTCACCACTGCTGAAGACGTTTACAACTGTGGCCATTTTAATGGTAAATGGTTACATTTTTTCAGTGTTACAATGTTTTTTCCTTACTGTTTTGTTTGTTTCAGGGCACAACATGTCAGCTATTGGCTTAACTATATATGTAAATTTAGGATTCTTGTTCAGTATTTTTTAGTGGCCCCAGAGTTGGTCACATGGTATTTATGGCTCACGTGATGGGCATTGAGAAAAGATGGCACAATTTAAAGAAGATTTTTTTATGTCTGGGTCATGTGCTAAGTAGGTAAAAGCCATTGGGATGAATGGAAATGGTAATGGATTGGGCATGATAACGGACAGCTTTTTTGCACTCAACCCTGCTTTCATAAAGCTTAACATAGGTGCATATTGTGACGACCTAAGCAAAGCTAATGGTAAAGCCACAGGCATCGTTTAATTGAGGGTGACAGGACAGTTTCTACACTGCAGACTCAGCAGTATTGACACTAGCTCTCAGCAAAAGTGTTACTGAAAACACGATGGCTGACTGAATAATTCACAGCAATTACCACCCCTGTGGGGGTTTCCAAAGTTTGTGCTGAACAGGGAAAAGTTTGGTTTAGTCTTTAGGGATTGATTGATTGATTGGACATCCTCATAGGACAGAAAAACAATGTGAGTTCTCTTTAATATCTCAATTGTTTCTCCTAAACAACAATGAGATTTTAAGACATTTTATCTTAGATTTTTATCCAGAGAAATAGTAGTTATCTCACATGTTTTTCCTAAGGAGTTTTGAAAGAGATCTCAACAATGTCTCAAACTGTGATTTGATTTGCCAAGACTGCAAAGTCTGAACTCTAAAACCAAAGGTTCCAAGACGAAGATTTTTTCTTTCCAAGAAAATAATTCCAAGACATAATGATCTGTGATTTACTGTTTACAATAATGCTGTCAATGTTTGTTAGTGATTGTTCCAATTTTGTCAATTTTTTTAGTTTCCAGAAACATTAGAGACAAAATTGATACTTATATAATTAAATAAGTGAGAACTTTATTAAATCTTCAAAACTATGAAAGAGCAACATCTAAGCAATACAGATTTCCTCAGGGCCTTTACCCAAGCAAAACACATTTCCTTTAATCCCTTTTTTCTGGTCTGGGTATGACTGTCTGAATTTGGTCCCTGGTGGCAGTCAAAATGCACTTTCATGTTTATTTCTTCTCAAAACAGTTGATTTTACTCATAGCATAGTAGATAAGAGCATTTACATTCTGCTTGTGACCATGATGCTAGCCAGACAGTGTAGCTCCATGCTATTGTGCTTGGCTACAACATTAAACATAAACTGTGGAGTCTGTACCCCCTGCAGTACATACGAGACCCTTTGAAGCCTTTATTGTTGTATTGTTGTAAGGCCCTTGATAAAAAGTTGGGTTTGATGAAAAATAACTCTGTTGAAATGAACTCGATATATCAGTGCTCTATCAGATGTGTGGTTATTGAAATCATTTCTCTCTGTCAAAAGTCTTCTGCTAAACCAGCCGGCCTGGTTATGTGGAATTACATAAGGTTCATACAGCTCCAAAATAAAAACTTGCACGATTATAATTATACACAGTTTTTTGGATGAGGCCAAGAACCACAGTTTACACTTTTTTTACAATGTCCAATAACAATAAAAAATAAAATAATTGAGCGGTCAACTGGTCCAAAAAAAAAAACCCATTATGATTTAAGAGGCCCACAATAATTACAAACACTTCTGATGGTAAAACAATCATTACAATAGGTATAGTAAAAGTGTTTGTTTGACATTCATAATCAGGAATTTCTAAATAGCAACAGATGTTCTGTTTAATTTTATCTTAGTAGCAGATGTTTCTGTATAATATAAATAAGGAATCTAAAGGGTGAGTTAAAATTTGATATGCTATATCTTTCCTTAGACAACAGGCCATCTGTGGACTGTTTTGTACAAGGAACACACAGATAGAAGGGACCATCTTCTTGTTGTATGATGAAGTGTGTGTGTGTGTTCTTGTTTTTTTCTACAATTGTTTGGGACTAAATGTCTGCACAAGAATAAAAAAAGTCACACACACCTACATTGTGGACCAGCAAGCAGTGCCCATGAGGGAAATTGATTATTAAACATTCTAAATGATGCTTTTTTTGAAAATGGTTTCTGTGAGGGTTAGATTAAGGGGTAGGGTCAGGGTTTAGAATATACAGTTTGTACAGTATCAAAGTCATTATGTCTATGGAAAGTCCCCACAAAGCACAGACACCTTACGTGTGTTAGTGTGTGTGTGTGCATGTGTGTGTGTGCGTAAATGTACAGTATGTGACAGTTCTAACAACAACGATTATTCAATACTATGTCCTTTTAGTACTAATAATTAAATACTAATGATCCAATAAGGTTCACTGGACTTTCTGGCCAATGTCAATTAGTGGTTCTAGCACTCAGAGGATACATTTGTGATAAATTGTGTGTAAACAGAAATACTGAATCTTTTCAGATGCTACTAGTTTGCTGAAGCTTAAAAAGCAATTTTGTGGTGCTGAAAAACTTTCTCACATTACAGCTCAATATGTAGAGTCAGCTATAAAGAAGTCATTTGTAAGTTCTTTCCCCTAATGGTATAAACACAATGACTATGTCCTGCTATTAAAGCATTGTTTGTTGAGCTTTTTGTTAAGATATTGCGCAGTTGGCTCAACCAGTTGTTTGAGTTTGGCACAGGACACTGTAGTATTGTCTGTTCTTACTGTATGTATTTATATTAATCCTAAAGAATTTAAAAAGGAAACGTCTGAAGTTGTTACATAACTGAGACCTCAGTTGCATCTAATGAGCTATAAAAGAAATTTTCTAAAAATTTTCTAAAAAACTGAATTGTCTTTTGAGTGTGCGTGTGGCCAGCTGTACGAATCGTGTTGACAGACAAACCATCTCATATGATGCGTGAACTCCCTTTTCCAGCTCTATTTGTCTTCGAAGAATTCAGGTCATTTGAAGGAGGCAAATCTGACAGGAATGTGCCCATTGGTGTTGCCGGGGGCGACCCCTCTCCGAGACTTTAATTATTACAGCTGACTGAAGCTGTACAGCCCAGGCAGGACGTCACTCTCTGTACAGGTTTATCTGGCTGCTATTGGGCCCATGCAGGGTGTTCCACTAAAATAGTTCCCCTCTCTGGCCATGTTTCACAGGTGACTGCACTGACTCAGTAAAGCAGCATTTTTTGCTGCCCTGTCAATTTTTGCTCCAACAACCCGGTGAGATGTTAGGTGAAGCAACCTTCTAGGTTTAACCGTGTACGATGCTGATACCTCTTACAGTTCAGGTCACCTTTATAATACGTTTTGAATACGTTTATAATACTTTTGAAGTAGTAAAATAACTACTTTCTAAAATACTACTACTTTCTGAAGAAATGATGCTGTTTTTAAAGTGTGTTCTCCAATGAACGTATTGTTGCTGCATTTGCTACAGGTTACTCTCATAAAATCCAACTGAAACACGGCCTCAGATCATTGACTGTAATGGATACATACAGATAGAACTAAAGGGATAGTTCATCCAAAAATACACATTTAGTCATTATTTGCTCTCCCCTTTCTTTGTTCATAGAATAAACAGAGACAGAGAATTTTTTTTTTTCGTCCTGATTAATAGCAAAGAAAGCCATGGAGGGTTTGAATGACAGGAGGGTGAGTACATTAATGACTAAATTTTTATTTTTGGGTGAACTATTCCTTTAACAAGGTCATGCAGAAACTAAATGAACAGTAATTTATATGTAATATAGTCCCTCTCACACATAGTTACAGTTAACATATCGACAGAAGACATTGTTTCTCACAGATTTTGTCTGTTATATAGTTTTAGGGTGAGAAGGAAGTGATTTGTGGGCAATGTGAATGAGGTCAGAGTGAGCTTATCCTTGTAATGACACACTGTAGGCAACTTAATGAGGAATCATCATCTTTCAGTGTGTGTGTGTGTGTGTGTGTGTGTGTTCCACCGATGATGACGTGGACAGACGCAAGAGACCATGTTTTGAGTTAATATGCCCTCAAGGATGAATCCCTCAAGGGAGAGAAGAAGAACAAGAAAGATAATCATGTAGGGAGGAATTGAGATTAGATATGAGAAAACTATGGTTACGGGACTTTAGATAATGAAAGAAAGTGATGTTTTCACACAAAATAATGCCTCTAGTCTAGGATGTCGTGACATCATGGGGTTGAGAAACTGGTGTGTGTGTGTGTGTGTGTGCATATGTGTGTGTGAGAATGCATTTTAAGAAACCTCTCAACCATTTTGTAGAATGTATTTTGAGTTGAGTGAAAGGTAATAAAAAGAAACAGATTTATCAAACTATTAAAGCATTGGTTTGTTATTGCGAATGTCATGATTTCAGTTTCACTTTAATACATTTAGTGCTTCAGTGACAGTAAGAAACCCAACACATTAATTCCTGTCAGACCAACACATATCAGCCCTAATGCATGTGCCTGAAACACAGCCAAATATATCTCATGTTTATACGCTCGTGCAATCAATGTCCTGTGACCTCAAATAATGAAGGCTTAAATCAAAACATGGATATTTACATGAGAAAGACAGTCATGACTTAAAAGCTTTTTCTTCATGTGCTAATTAAAAGTTATTATTACATGGAGCTGTTTAAGAGATGGTCTTGCCTCTATATACGGTTAGAGCAGCTACTCTTGTTTGTGACAGAAGCTATTTGGAATGTATTTGTGTTGGCGAATGTCTCTTAAAATTGTGGTTAAAATACATTTTCCGAATTGGTGCAAATTAGGATTATCACAGAAAATAATTTAAATTGTCTTTCAGTTTGTGAAAACCAAACATTGCACTTACAATCGAATGCATTCCATAGGGTTTAAAGGGATAGTTTTAGATTAGATTAGGTTCAACTTTATTGTCATTACACATGTACAAGTACAGGGCAACGAAATTTTCTTCTGTGGAACCCAGAAGAAGATATTTTAAGAAATATCTTAGTGGTTTTGTGTCTATACAATAGTTTTTTAAAGCAACAGCTACACTTTTTCACTTTTAACAGTATAGTATCATGTTAACACTTCCAGTAAAATTTTCCTTTTATCTTGTAGATATCCTTTACATCAGTGTATATTTGAATTGTTAGAGCACTTCTGTAAATATAATTGTCTTGAGGAAATTAATAAAATGAACTAAGGAAATTATTTTCTGTCGTAATTTATGGACATTAACTTATATTTAACACAACACATTTTTAAAATGCTATGTGGCTAGGCTAAAAGCATATCAAAACCTTAAAGAATGTCCTCATGTGACCTTATATGACCTCATGGCTCATATGGATGTAGTAGTAGAGCAACTTGACAGTGAATAAAAGCCCAGAGGTCACAGTGTCTCTGCTGGGGCAGGTGGTTGTTCCTGGCCCAGTTCACAGGGTATGAGACACCCTAATCATCATAATGACTTGCATAATGTCTGTCTGCTATTTTTGCCTGTATGAGAGAAGATTAGCCAGCTCTAATCCCCTTTATTTATCACAAAGCCTGCAAATCAATGACCCTGAATTTTCTTTCCGCTCATCTCTGTCTGTCAAACGAGGGTCAAACGTGTTTGTTTTTGTTTGTTTACTCCTAATTAAAAGCTGTAAAACAATTGTGATCTATGAAAACATGGGTTTGAAATAACACAAGTAAAAAATGTGGCAGAATTTAAATTTTTGGGTGAACCTTTTTTACAGATTGAATTGCATTTGTTTTTTAATATAAAATAGGCATGTGTTGAATATTACATAATATCCAAAGGAGTCTCTTTTAGTTTATACAGTACTTCTTGTGATGAGAACTTCTGGATATGGGGTTGATGGCATTAGGGACCTTAAAATTGGCTCCAAATCGTAATTGTTTTGGTGTACCCAAGGTTTTCTGTGCATCCAAGCTAAAGTAGACTGACATGACGGTAAAGACACTTTTGTAAACTCAATTTAACTTTAATTAAATATAATGAACTCTCCTGTCCTGTCATAATGACTGATAACAGAGCTTTGAAATACATTTGGCTGTGGTTGTCAGGATGCTCATAAAATCTCTGATGAATACAGAACTCAGGACCGACCCAGAGGAGATTTACTACTGCCCCTTTTCACTTACACTCTCTGTCTTTCTCCATACAGAAATTATTGCATTTCGATTTAAAGTGATGTGTGTAATTTCTGCTCAGCTGCCATCACCAAACAGAATTATAAAAGTAACTTTTTCAAAAGATAGTCCCACCCTATTCACACTGTCTAGTATAAAAATGTTGCTCCAATGTTTTGAGTGATACAGCGTGTGAAATAATGCCAAAAATGCAATTTTTTAATTGCCTACCGTATAGTGGAATAACAAACAAAAAGGAAAGACGTGAAAAATGACCTTTTAAAAAAAACCTTTTTTTCTGTTTTACCCATTGCTCATTTTAGGAAGTACATAATGCATGTAATGAGAAACTACTGCTGGTATACGAGATCACAGATGAACTTCAGCTCTCAGTCTGTGTGTGAGTCTGTGAGTGTGTGTGTGAATCATTCTGTCAGGCAGATATGTTAAGCTGACAGGCTGATGCTCTGATGGGCTTCAGACTATAAGATAGGGATGATGTTTACTGACCTGTGTCCTCAGGGCCAGTGCTGGAGGGTCCGAGTGGGTGTGTGTTGGGTAGTTTGGGATGAAATTGTCTCATAGACAGATATTGTAGAAATAATGCTAAACAGTTACAGTGTTTCTGTAGCTCAAATAATAGATCATCTTACTGGCAATGCTTGTTGAATGCAATGCTTTGAACCAACGTACACTGCATGCCAAAGACATAAATGCATGCCAAATGTGTGTGGAGAGTGTAATGTACTGTATATATTAACATTGTAAAAGGAGCTTATACAGACTATAATGTAGCAGTTTGGACAGTTTTATATTATAAAATAATGCAATAACTTTGTAATTGTTCTTTTTCTTCATTTCTTTGTTTTGTTCTTATAACCTCCACCCCCTACACTTCCTGTTTGTCTAGATGAGGGCCAAACTGTTTGCCAGGGACCTCCAGACATGATGGGCCAGCGGCTGGCTGAGGTGGGCATGCAGCTGCGATCGGAATGCCACCAGGGTCTGGGTTACTGGGACTATCTGTTCTTCATCGCCATCGGTTTCGTAATCTTCAGCGCCGGAACGGTGTCGGCATGGGTGATGGGCGTACTCATGGTTCTGTACGAACGGTACAGCAAGAGGAAGAGCGAGGAGCTAGACAGCGACGATGAGCAGGAGACTGTCACGCGAGGGGGTAACCATGGCAACGGGGACCTTAGCAAACCAGGAATGCAGGTGTGACCCGAGGACATAGGAACGATGGGAAAACCTAGACGTTCATGCCAGGAACAAAGCTGTGGACACAATCGCAAAGGATTCTGGGAATTGGAATTTTCTTTATCTATAAAAAGGTTTTAAGTGCACTTTTTTAGAATGTGTCAACATATTAGTTTTAGATTAAGACAAGGGGAAAATTTGTGAGAACAAGGACAGACAGGAGAAAAGACAGACAGAGAAAGATTTAAGGCGGTCACAGAACACGATCTTCTTGTTTCTGAGGGAGTTGGTGAGGTTGGTTCTTGGTTAAATGCATATTAGTAATTCTCACACACGCAACACTTTCTCTAGTGTTTGTAATGTAATTGGGGCAGGGTGATAACACTGTGTTGCACACTTGAGAGAGAAACAGTGACAGCCAAGGAAACTAAAAAGAGGTCTAAAAGGCAGAAGAATGGCAAAGTTTCGAAAGACATAAACAGAATTCTTGATGACTAATCCAGTAAAGTAAAACTGCAGTTTTTATTCAGCTTGGTTGAAGAATATAAATGGACAATAAACAGGACAGTGTCTCAAGACTTATGCAGTGTATAATGAGAGAAAGGAAGATGGAAAACTCTTCTAAACTGTCTGCACAACTCCATGGAAGGCTTAAATGCTCAGATTGTGTAAATGTGATGGATTGAAAACATTATATTGCAGGGCTCAACATAAAAGATTTTTCTGCTGGCGCAGGTCAAGCCAGTTGTTTTATTGTCCCTGCCAACATTTTCACAGGCCCCATCATAAAAACAGGCCCTTTAGCAAGATAGGTTTATACATTTTTATTATATTCATGCATTTAGCAGATGCTTTTATTCCAATTTATGGACCTATGGTATACATTTGATTAATTCATGTGTTCTGTGAGAATCTTCCTATCATCTTCCTATAATAATATTGCACATCATTTTTGCTAAAAATCCCCACAATTAAAAAAAAAAATTGTTACCATAACAATCTATTTCTGGCAAAACATTCCGATTACATTTACGTTTAAAGGCTAGATGATTTAAATCAGAAGAAGATGTTTAGTTTATCACTCAAAATGTTTCAGTTTGCAAGACAAAAAAATGACAACTGTGACAGTTCTATACACTGGCCCTAAACACAAAGGCCATCAGCCATCTTTATTGTTGAGCCCTGTACTGGAAGTGATATTATTGATCTCAGTAAGCCTGTATGCACTGCACCGAAAAGCCTTACACACAAGATGTAACCAGTCCAGCAATAACACACCTCCAGGTGATACTGAGAGCAATAGGGATGTGTGTGAATGTGTAAGTTTGTGTGGCTCGCTGCAGCAAAACCACTAGATGTGGGGAAGATTAAAATATGTCAGCATTCTTTAATTTTGGCAAGGCTTTAATTTTTTTAATCAAATGTGATTCTCCTGTGGTTACCACACGCCACTCAAGGGCAGAGCTAAAGTCACCCCTCTCTCCTCCCATCGCTTCATCAACACTTTTTATTTTGTATCCCTCATTCAACCTTAGGAGAAAAGCACAGAGTAGTCACAATCTCTCCTCTCTTTTCTAGTCTTTGGCAGAGTGGGAAAGCTGGTTGTTGAGGCATTGTGTGATCTGAGAGTTGCTAAATCCATCAGTAATGGGTTAAAGAGCTTAAGAGATGAAGCTGGTGGAATGGGCTGCTCTTGAAATATCTAAGCTGGTGCTTTTATATTATATAGCCTCTATATATAATATGTTTTGACTTCCTGTCCTTCATTTTCCATACTGGTGATGTACTTAATTCATAGGCCGTGAGCAGCACGGCCCATGAATAACCTGTAACCCTGGGAATTGCAAAAATAGCGATAGTTTCCAAACAGTTTTCCTAGATACTCTTCAACTGGTCAACAAACAAGAACAGTCACAGCTATGCTGGTCTTTTCAGCAGGGAAATCTTAATTTTAAGTTACTTAAGTTACTTTACTTTTACTTAGACTGTACAGCATTGCTGTACCACTGTAATCCTGGCAAGGGAAATTTCTCTTTAAAAACAAAGAGCACGTTCAATACATATTGTTTGCAACAAAACCACTACAAAATGGATACAAATGTCTTAGTTTACTTCTGCTAACACTAATAGCGATAATGTTGCCACACAACTAGCACTAAATTAGCCTAATTTACATTAAAAGGGGGAAAGTTTGCTCAGTTAAACAATTGAAATACTCGTGTCGCAGTGCTGTTGTAGCACAGTTTGCACCCGGTTAATCTGGTTTGTGAATAGTGGTAGTTAGTGGATAACGATGAATGAAATGCAGGTTTTTACACAAAAGTGACACAGCTGTCGAGTAAATTCACCTCGTGTTTATGCAAGTGTGTTCATGAATGTTCAGTCATCTTAAGACCTCTTCATGTTCCCATTGCTTCTCTCTATATCTCTGTTCTCTTGGCTTCACCTGTGTGATAGTCACTGGGTCGTTTCGGGTTACAGTTCATAGTGAGGTGTCACCATGTCAACAGTGTTTAGTGTTTCAAAGTGTTAATCCCATCCTGAGACAGGCAGTGTAACAAGGTGTGTGTACGAGTCGTGGCAGGAAATATCTAGAGTTCTAGAAACCATAGGGTATCTAGAAACCATAGCTAAAATGGTTCTGTAGAAACATACGGTGGAGGTCAAATGGATCATGTTGACCAGATTGCTGTACTGTTGGCTGTTAATAGGTGTACCTACTACTGGATGCCCAAATTCTATTGATGGACTGCAAAACCGGACATTAATGTATAAATTCTGGTCAAAATTGGAAATTCATTGCTGGTAAAATTAAGATATCAGTCTATTTTGACAAGGAAAAAAATATAATCAAATCCACCAAAAAATGAATATTTTTTCATTATTTACTGCTAATGTTGTGATTTATTTTGTCTTTATAATAGCAGTTGATTGTGTTCGACTTTCTTTAAAAGCACACCAAAGCTTCGTAAAATATTTCCATGCAACTCTGTCCACATACTCCACATGTTCTGTGGGTATACTAATGTGTTTGGTAAAAAACAAACAAAAATATAAACAATTATTTTATAAAAACCTCTTATAAAATGTCTCAGCATGCAAATGTATGTAAACAACAGTTCATGCCGTTAAAGAGGCAATTGTAATTGTAAAGTGGGCTCTTGTGCAAACACTGTACCACGCAAGATTTTAATGCTTTCTTAAGATTTAAAAGTTTTCTTAACTGCATTACCTACCATTGTTTGCGTGCACTCAGAAACAGGTCAAGATTTTCATAGATAATGGATTATACTTTATAAACCTTTTGTGTCCTCTTGAAGCTGAAGCAAAGGTCTGACACAATCTACTACAACTGTATAGACAAAACTGAAGACAAAAAATAAATACATTTTGGTTCCAAAGAACATAGAAAGCCACCGGAGTTTAAATGACACAAGGGTAAATATTGGCAAAAATATCATTTTAGGTGAACTATCCCTTTAAGAATGGTAAATATTACAGCAGCCTGCTGCAGTGTGTGTTGGTTCACCTGCTTTAACTCTAAAAGTGATCGTGCATGACTCTTCACCTTTAGAGAAGAGAGAAAATGGGGAGGGGGTGAATTCGTATTTTATTTCTCTATGAATATTAATGTGTAATATAACAGGAGATTAAAGGGACGGGCCCTGGTGCTATCCGATGTCTGGCACTCGAGTAAGTGCAGAACTTTATCTGAGTTTCCAGGTACGAACAGTGCCACAACACTGCAGTCTGCTCAGCTCCAAAACCGCAAGTATCATCAGCAATGCAGCAGGGTGGCCTGTGTCAGGAAGATCTGTAGAGATACACACACACATATACTCATGAGAACGCTAATGAACTAGAAGAACATCCAGTGTTCACCCAGGGTTTGATTCCGGCTGTATCTCTGTGAATGCGCAAACACTTGCCTCTAGCACTGCGAGTTAGAAATGAAAAGAAATTAGAAATTGGCAGAAGTATTTTAAGTATGCAGTAAAAAACATTTTCAAATGGATGCAACCAAAAGAGTTTTAGAAGAGAACATTGTGTCAAAATGTGCTAAAATCCCCCCCCCCAAAAGAAGTAAATTTAAATCAGATATTTTAATACAAACTTAAACATTTTTCATCAATATGTGGAATATAATCTCCATATATGTTATAGTATAATGATATAATATAACATATTATATTATACCAACAATTGTGTGTTTTCTCCAAATATTGGAATATCCACATCAACATTGATGGAACACAACACTGGAAAGCATTTTAGGGAATTATAGATCATAGATTTTCTCTTGCATTTTTGATGTGCCAAAAAACACCAGGAAAGTGAAAAAATGATGTGCAGACAGTAACTGAATTGTTTGGCTCAGCTTTGAACACAGAGTCTAGTTAATACTACAAATTTAAGTTTCTTTTTTAAAATTTGGAATATGTGGATAAGATCAACTGCAGGCTGTGTTGTGTTGCACTTTCAGTAAGAGAAGACTGAAGTTCTGTGGGACTGTACATTTGCTGGATCGATTTGCTGTCCGCAGTAGTGTGTCCGTCACGCTCCGTCCATCATGCGTGTAGCACTCTCCATAACTGACTGCATCCACCTTACATCATCTCTTCTCTTCTGCAGTTATTTCTTACTCTACCCTCCCTGATTCTCTCTCTGCAATGCTGCTTTTGTGAAGGTGATGGCATAAGGCTGCTGTCTCCCTGTGTCTTAAAAGGAAGAGGAGGAGTAAATCAGGCCTGATGACAGGTTCCCTCTTGGGTCTAAAGCTTAGAGACTTCCTCTGCCTTGACTCACTATGCTTTCATTCTGAGGGCTTTAAATGCTGTGTGGATTTGCCCACTTGCAGTGGGGAGAGCAGGCAGTTTAAGAATCTACCTTGTTAAGGCTAGTTCACAATACTTCAAGAGGCAACAAATTCAGTGAGTGTTGGATTTAGTTAGATAAGTGTGTTAAAGGTGCATTAAACTATAGAGCAGGTATTGTGACTGATTTGGTGGTTCCATTTGATTCTTATTTATATGGTTGTAACTCAAACCTACTTGGAGGCTATATTACTGAACTACACATTTAGATTAACAACAGGATGGAGTGGAGAAATGAAGGGAGGGGTGTGTCTGATTGGGTGTCCATTTCAATTCACTTACTGCACCTTTAACTCTATTGGTGTTTGTTGAGGCTGTGTGAAAATGACAATTATGTTTCCCAACATTTTAAATTTAACAGAAAAAAGTTTGAAATGTTGCCACTTGTAAGACAATGCGAACCAGCCTCTATAATATACAGGGGGGGTTCAACAAGTTTTACATTTTGAAACATTTTGAAACATCAAAGAAAAGTTATGACATAACATTAATAAGAATAGTTAAGATTATTTAGGTCACTTAAATTTAAAAAATGCTTATCAAATAAGCTTCTGTAGAAATAAGTTTGTGGCATTGACCTTTCTTATGTGTACAAATTGCAGACAAAGACATTGTAAAATCCATGTGTTTCAGTTCAACTTTTCATTAAAATTTTTATGCCGATAATATAACTTATATTTATAATATAAAAAACTAATTTAGATTTACATTTCAATGAATACAAATAAGAAGCATTTTCCATGTCTTTAGGACCCCACATAATTACTATTTATCAAACTTAACCACATTGAAATTCTTTTACTTTTTTTAAACAGAAAATAATGATTCTACAGTCTAAAAATGATCATCTGCTTCATTCATTTGTTATGGGTGAGAAATATCAATCAAAGACCACAGAAAATCCCCTGGCAGCTGTTTTCAGACTGATCTTGTAATGCTAACATGTCCTTGTGTACAGTAAATCAGTTTACAGTATGACATCACTTCAGTTACATTCTTCTAACCTGAAACAATATCTTCCACATTAGTCCTACACATACGGTCACTAATAATTTTTATGGGGTGTCTGACAGATCACAGGAACATTTGCGTCAGATCATCTTGCATGCCAAACGCTTGCTCAGTGTGGGTTAGAAAGGTCTTTTGCTCTAATAAACCCTCTTGAGCTCTTGGCACCCTGTAGGACAGCAAAAGCCTCAGTGTGAGTTTAGAGCAGGAAGCTTCACACACACAAATCACAGATCACTCTTTCATCATCTCTGACAGAATGAAAACTTTTATTTATTATTTAGCTTTCTTTCTCTGCCTCGTTCTATCTTTGTTATTGTTACACATTGAGAATCAGTGCTACTTTGAAACTAGCTTTCAAGCTACAGACTTCTCATTATTTAAAGTAGTTCAGCTACAGTCAAGTAGCTAATTGGCTTCAGTACAAGATACTAATTAAAAGTAGTAGCAACATTAAAGCTGTTTTTTATTTTTTTGTTTCTTTTAGTTTGTGTGTGTGGTGCGGTGATATTTAATATATGAGAATATAATACTAAATAATTATTTTACACAAATGAGCATTAAACATCATTTGACCAGAACATTTTACTTTAAATACAACCAATAAAACTGGAACATGTTTGTCTTTTTTTGCTAATTATAGTAATAGATCATATTGTTTTGTATATCACTACAAAAAAAGTGCAGTTCAAAAGTTTGTGAACTTGGACTGTTTTATACAAAAAGAAAAAGTAAGACTAAGTTCAAACTGGGAAAATGTTTCAGTTTTTGTTTAGCAAATTCATCTGCGGTTGTTTAAGCAGCAAAAAAAATATTCCAGAACCTTAAATCTCTGCTTAGAAACAGTCACATCTAAACTGCTTGTTATTTAAATGCTACTGCGTCTGTGCTTTGACAATTGCACATTCAGTAGGAATTTTAAATGAATCTTTCAGACAGCTGCATGCTTGTTGTGTAAGGGGTGACACACTGAATCATACAGGGGCCCAAGGGGACCCCTGACCTATTTACAGCCTCTACCCCACTGGTCCCATACAGCCAAACACACACTGTCTCTGTCACATTTATACACAAAAACACATTCAACCTTTCTGGGGATTTATATCATAAATGGGTGGATGTATCAGACTAATTGGGCGTTTACACTATAGATGATAACGTTAACTACAAACATACAGTTTTAAAATTAGTTCTAATTGTAAGACAATGATGCAGTCCAACAACAATAAAAATAATGATACAGTGATCGATATTGTTGGGATAACTTTCAGAATTATATTTTTACAGCATAAAACACAGCCAGCCAATCAAATCCATTCAAATTTAAATGTGAAGTGAGTTATCATTCTTGATGAGAACAGGCCTTAACTGTGAAATGTATCTTTTTTAGTAGTGATCAACCAATGTGGGCTTGATCTGTGACTAAAGCCAGTACTTATGTAGTGAAGAAAAATGGCGTATAGCTGATGACTATAATGCAGATATATACTGTATGCAATTTATTGATAGCAAATGAAACAAGCACATAACATTGCTCATATAAAATGAACTTGTTTTACACAATATTATTTAAAATTCCCTTAAAAAAGACAGACCCTTATAAAGTCACTTTTACAGTTAAAAATGCTGTTTCCCTACAGTATAATGTTAAAGTAGCCAAATATCTGTTGTCTAATTAGTCTATGATATGATATCAGACGATTACTCATTTTAGCATATTCGCATGGTGTTAGCATTTCAAATGTCAGGAGATGTAAGATTGCATATCAGTTTGCATGTGTGTGAGAAAGAACTATGTGATGATAATGCACCTTAACACTTTAAGATGGAGACGTCCATGAGTACACAAGGCAATGAGGTTCATATACCTCATGATTACCCATCATGCCGTGCAGCATTTTTCAAAACACATATGCAGAATCACTGCAGCCTCTTCAGGTGGTACAGGTCAATCTTATGATGCATGTCTCATTCTAAACCAGCTTTAACTGGTTTCTCATACCTGGTTTTCTCTCTGTACTGGATTGGTGAGGTGGTTAAGTTAACAAGTATCACACACTTTGATGTTTAGGAAACCAAGTCAAGAAATTCCACAATTGTATGAACATTTAGGGCTCTTTTAGCTCTGCAAGAAGCTCTGTCTATTGTAATAAAACTATAGTAACTTATATTAAGTAATGTATATCTTTTACTGATAAACAGTATAGAATATGTTTTTTTGTTGATTTGTTTTGCTGTTTTATTTTCTTACTCTGGTGTGAAACATCACTTGTATTAGCACAAAAGAGGAGGATGCAGGCAGATAAGATCAATAATGTTCTTTGGGGCTGCCCCCTTTGCTTTGGTGCAGAGTCATTTAGAATAAAAAGCTGTGTGTGTGTGTGTGTGTGTGTGTGTGTGTGTGTGGCTGGACGTGTGTGTGTGTGTGTGTGTGGCTCATATGTCCATGCACTGCAGCCTGTCAACTTTGTACTTATAAAAATATTAAAGTTAATTTGAGTGAATCCTGTTTCCTCTTTGTTTATTTAATCTTTAAGGTCTCTCTCTCTTTCTTTCTCTCTCTAACACACACACTACAGAAACTTTTACAGAATATTAGCCAACATTCTAAGAATGTTCTCTGTTAGCTGGGAATAATGATTTTTCCTAACAGTAATGCTTGCAGATGAACTATGACTCTGTATTGTAAACACTTTCTCTTTGGTTGCCATGTTAGCTTAGGCCCAGAGACAAGGGCCAGTGCCTCTGAGTTTATATGTACACATGCAGATCTCTGTCCTGCTCTGAGTCACAGTGCCAGACAAATGGGTCAGAGCACAGTGACAGTCAAAATAACCCCTGCAGGAAATAAACATTATAACTTACTCATGGGCAGTGCAGAGCTCAAACCACTTGGTTATTATCAGCCAAATATTTATTAAAGGCTGTGAAAAGTGCAAACAGTCTGTAAAGTATATATATTGGATTATTTTCCACAATCATTGCCATCCACAGTTGCTTCCCATGCCATCACCTACACAAACTGCTTTTCCTAAAAGGGCACTTAAAATTCATACATTACCCACTCTCATAAAAAATGACAAAAAGGACAAAAAAGTACCATAAAAGTATAATAAAAGCACATGTGACTTTTACAAGTCTCTTGTGTCATATTTTCCAACGGACAGAAAAATTTGAATGTTCGTTTATTTATGTTAATTATAATTATACAATTAAAAAATATAATTATACAGTTAATTAATTATAATCATACAATTAAAATTCTGTAGTTTCATTTGTTCGATATTGACATTTCCATGTTTGAATTTATTAAAAATAAAAACATTTTAAAGAAGAAAATGACTAATCTTCTATATGTATATATACTTCCTCTCGTTGTTTCTGTCTGTGTCTTTCTTTTTCCTTTTCTTCCTCTTTGCACACACACACACACACACGCACACACACACACACACACACGCGCACAGGGGTATTCCAGGCTTTGTGTCAACTGACAGTCTACTGGAAACACAATTGCAGCTGACAGTTATGTGTGTCATAAGGACAACGGCACAGCAGGGCAGAAATGGCAAACACACAAATCCTGCCTTTACATCAATACACACACAAACGAAGATTCAATCCCAGTCTCTCTCTCTCCCTCTCTCTCTCTCTCACACACACACACACACGTTAAGTTTCTATGCTTTGTGGGGACTTTCTATTGACATTGACTTTTATACTGTACAAACTGTACATTCTATCCCCCTACATTAACTATATTGCTAAACCTACTAATCACAGGAACTTTTCTGCTATTTTAGATTTTAAAAATGATTATTCTGTATGACTTATAAGCATGTTTACTTATGGGGACCTAAAATACAACTGGTAACTACTACTGGTAAAATACCTACTGGTATTACTATACTTGAGTGGAGCTCATTACACCCATGCGACACAACCAGTCAAACACAAAAAAAACCTAGCAAATCCCTAGAACATCAAGCTGAACTGAGAGAGGTTATTAATATGAGACACAGGGTTGGCATAATGCCCCAAATATGATTTAAAACGGCTATAAAAGTAAGTCCAGCTCTGACACTTTGGGACAGAAGAAAATGCCATAAAATACAATGAGAGAAAACATATGGGGCAGTTGTGGCCTACTGGTTAGTGAGTCAGGCTTGTAATCAGTAGGTCGCTGGTTTGATTCCAGTGCCGGCAGGTAGCAACTGAAGTGCCCTTGAGCAAGGCACCAAACCCCCGATTGCTCCCGGGTGCTACAGTGATAGCTGCCCACTGCTCTGTGTGTGTGTGTGTGTGTTTTCATGACAGTGATGGGTTAAATGCAGAGGTCACATTTTGGGTATGGGTTACCATATCTGACAAAACATGTTACTTTCATACAGTATGTATATTTATTCATTTGGTAAACTTTTTTTTATCCAAAGCAAAATTACATTCTAGGTATTTTATTTCAATAAAAATGCTTTATTTTCTAAATTTGCCCAGATTTGTCTTTGGCATTGCTTATGAATTTCTGGAATATTGCAAGACCCTTCCATCTAGCCTACCTCTTTTCGCCCCATCATGACTGCACTCCCCCCAGGAAAGACCACAGCACTGTCTGACCTCCACTCCCCTCTTTTCTCCATTTTCCTTGCTTTCTTTATAGCAGGCCATGTTCATTAATAGATTAAAAGGTTCCTCCCAGGAGACCAAAGCTCATTACAGAACTGCAGATCCTTTGGGTTCTGTCAGGATCCTCAGTTAGGATCTTTCTCCGGCAGGGCGGCACCTTTTCCTGATTTGGATGGCTTTAGCAAGAATTCCCTGCCTCAATCTCCGGTCTTTCTTAACTTAACTACTCCACTGAGATGGAACAGAAGCATCCCTCTTTTAATGAGGTTTGCTAATGCATCAAAACTGTTTGCTATGTCACCTTTACAAATACAGATTCAATGTTTCAGTCTCCTGAACGCACAGCTCAGATAAGCTCATATTGTAGTTAAATATCAGTGTACTGTTTAACAATAAGACAAATTTCAATCAACATCAATTTTCTCATAAGTTCCTGTTGAGTTCCTGTAACTCAACTGGTAGCGTTCTTAAGTTCATAAGATTGATTGCTAGGGAACACACAAACTGATGTACATGTACTGTAAGCGACATTAACACACTTGCTGAGTGAATACATTTAAATGTAATCTTTCTGTACAGCTGCACTGACACGTTTAAACCAACGCCCATCACTCACCACCCTGGATTCTTTTCTGGTGTCAAATCATTAGTTGAGTAATTGGAACAAGGTCACTGTTGGCAGAAACATATCTTGAACAAACAGCCACTGCATTTATCTGACTGACACTATGTGTGCTATGCGTTTACGATGTGTTGTTCTGTTCTTTGTGTGCTGGTGTGTTTCATACACAGCAGTGAGGGATTTATGTCATTATAACAGAACAATTATATTCTAAATATAACCACACGCACACACACACACACACACACACACACATTGACCCTCAGGCCTATAAAGTAAGTTTGCATATAACCCAGATTGTGTTTGCAGGGGGTAAAAGGGGTTTGTGTCTTTGGAAACAAAAGCGTGGATGCAATCTTGTCTAATCTAATGTAAAACATGCAGAACATACAGATTTCTTCACTTATAAGTTCACTTATATCCATGTGTCAAAAATAATGTACTACTGCCTTGTTTGTTGCTATGACATTGACCATTTAAAAAACCTAAAAGCCTTTTTTAAACTCAAACCTGAAAATGAGATGTCAGCAGTTCTTAAACCCTTTATTTTTATATTAATTTCTGAAATATTATTCATAATGTTTATAGTTAATCATTATTTATAGTTAGCAGAATATTACACACAAACACTTACTGTTACTGTCAAAAAGGTTTGAATGTTTTTGAATAATGAGTCTTGGATATTTTAAAATCATTTTGGAAGGTCATCAGATTTTACACAAACAAAAAAAAGCCATCTCAAAATAATAATTTTTCATTTTAACTTTTAGGTTGTAACACCTAGATTGTATTGCTGATTTGTGTATTTAAAATGCACAATAAAAGCATTTTCACTAATGGTCTCAAGCTTTTGGACTCCACTATATATATATGCCACATGTCATAGTGTTATTCAGTACGTCATGTCTGCAGTATGTAAAATCACCACCAGTATAAGTAACAGTTTATCAGACTGGATGACAGAAGTCCATTTACTTTAACATGTTCAGATTTAAGATGATTGGATGCACTGCAGTGCATGTGTGTGCAGTATATTGCTGCATTGTGTCATAATGGGTGTGGAAAAGTGTTTGAACAACTCTTTTCTTTATTGCTTCAACTGCTGATTCAGCAAAAGCCTCCCTCCTCTCTCTCTCTCTCTCTCTCTCTCACTCCCTCACTCACTCTCACGCTTTATGCCATTCCTATATATCAGCCGGCTTCCTAAATATGAGGAACATTGGTGTGTATATAAGGGTTTTATTTAAAAATATTTCCCCCTAAGAGAAGAGAAACATACTGTGAGCGTGCTAGAGCAATTATTGGATTCCACACATCAGTTTATTGCATAACATGACTTAAAGTGGAAGTGTGTTATTTTTCTGTTAAAATACCGTACTTACTACTTAATACTTTTATCCTGTGAAATAAGGTATTAGGGTAATGTGGCTTTTGGGCTATATGTGTTAGCATTTAGGTCATCTGACTGTATACTGGTGGGTTAGGGTTAATAATCATTGCAAAACGTTTAGTAAATATATACATTTTAAAATTTACAATCTTTCCCTTTCAGAAAAACAGAACAAAATATTCATAAAACAACATAAAATTTGACCAGAAATGTAAAATGTAAATCCCTCTCGTTAACACCTGCAAATGACAAACAAGTAGCACTTTGTGGTTGTGATGTTACTTGCTTTTTGGCAATTTAGGAAAAAGGAACAAGCCCTTTGATATGTCCCATCCAAACATCTTAAATAGATCAAAAATG
>JAZGTK010003261.1:0-28013 GCA_036877625.1 Ambastaia sidthimunki | reverse complement strand
TATTTATTACCCATAAAGATTTCAGGTGCAATTACAGATTTTAGTGTTTATGTTTACAGTGAGAAAGCATATATTGGTTTGGTACGGAGTGAAAATAACCGCATGGCAGTAGTGTCTTCTTAAGAATGTCTCGGTTGGGTCCTCACTTAATATTTCACACACAATTCTGGGCCAGTGAAACCTCTTCTTTATACTGTCAACACTGTTCAATACAGCCCAAACAGGCATCTATCTTTCTGTACTCATTTCTGACCAGCATCCACTTCTCTTTGCTCTGTGCTGAAGAGAGAGAGAGAGAGAGAGGAAGGGGAGGGGGGCACAGATAAAGAGGTAGGGTCTATACTGGGACTTCCCAGGATGTCAGATGAAATCTGCTACAGTTGCTAAAAGGCCACCAGGACGAGCAGAGAGTTAGTTTACTTTTTGGTACTGAACAACGCAAGTGTAATTGGAGACCTTCTGCCACTTTGTGTGAGAAAGAAGCACAATTTGCAGATGCAAAAAGCCCAATTGTGTATGTATAAACTGTTATGCATGCTGCTGGCAAGATTAAGGGTCTAGTTCTCAATCAGCAGTCCATTTAAAATGAGACTTTAGACTTTTAAAATAGGGTTTAAAAATGTCACATTTCATTTATATTTTATTAATGCATTAATTATATGTAATATTTTGTTATAACCAATCAACTGTTTTTATTTTGCTTATTTTATCTCTCCTCTCAGTATTGTGTACTTGGTATGTCCCGTTTGATCAAACTGTGTTCAGGAGGAGGAGAAATAGTATAGAATATATAATAGATTGAGCTTGTTAAACTGCAGCTCTCGCCTGCATTGAAAAATAGAGAGAGAACAAAGTGATTTGCACACTAATTTGCTGGTTGAATTGTGGTACATAAACAGCCTTATTTTTTTAAAACCCATTTATTGTAAGATGTTTTGAACAGCACAATCAAATGTGAAAAAAACATGTGGTACAATCTTCATCTGTCAAAGGTATGAAAGTAAACTTTTAGTACATCTTAACTAGCACAGATTGGCTGTTATTGTCCAATTGTTTTACTTAAATACTAAACTATTTATGACCCAGATTGCCTCAGTGTGATAAATTATTTTTAAATCAGTGAGGGTACAGGATAGTCTTTGAACAATGTTAACTTAATATTTGTAACTGTAAGACTGACCTTTCAGTTATACTGAAACCAATTTTTTTGTCAAACAAAAGCTTTAAATCAGCCAATTTGTATGAACTAGTATGTAAAATCTGCCTTTTTGCTAATATTGTATTTGATGAAGTTGGCTTTTTTGCCATGATTTTAAATACCATCTTCATGAGTTTAAAATTTTAATTTGGAACTTGATTCAAGTGATTACATAGGACAGATGTACAAAGGCATTAATGTGTTTCTCCCTGTATTTATTTTTTAATTTTCTTTATTTCAATTGGCTAATCTTCTCTGAAACTTTTTCAAAAGGCAGTTTGTTGAATCTGCATCATTTCTAAAACAAAGAGATGGAAAGTCCGGGCATCCCCTTGCTTGTGTACTCTTTGTAACTAGTCAAACATCTTACTAATGTTCTGGTACAGTCTTGCTCTGTACACCATGTTTTTTTTTTAAGTCCAAGCTTGACAGTTGACAAAGTTCAGGTTGGAGGTCATGAACATACAAAAAAGAAAAACTTTTAACGTCTTTTTATGGCTGTGTCCATGTGTACATACTGCTGCTTTATTTTATTCTTGCAATTGATTGACATTTCCTTTTTCCTCAGGTGGAAAAGAGAAATTGCCAGCAGGGAAGTCATTTGAGCATTGCTTAGTGTTTGTATCTTTTTGTTTTTGCTTTCAATAGAGCTATTGCAATAAAAAAAGTTACTGTAACATTTGTACCTGTTCAGTTTGTTTTTTACTTGGTACATATTGGTAAGTAATAAATGGGATGCCTCACTTTTTGACCCTGTTTACACATGGCATTGAAATGCGATCACAATGAGTCAGACTCCTGCACGGTGACAACCATATAAGTTCTTTCTGTAGGCAGACAATTGATGCGTTTTCTTTGTGATATTTAAAGTCTGCAACAAATCACAGATCAGAACACATTCAATATATGTGTGGGCAACATCCAGATACAGGTTGAATTAAAATTTTGTTATAAATTTTGGTATTTGCTTGAGAAAACAAATCCAGGGCACTTAAATCCAGTGACACTACTACCACTAGTTCTTTAATGTAAATAAGACAGATTATTTTGGAATATGAGCGTTTGACTTCTTATCTGATTCAATATTGGAAGATGGCACTGTTATATAGACTACAAAACTTAAGAAATAACCGAATGACATGATTGGAGGATTGGCCAAGTCTGTGTTCACCTGTACCTGTTCAACTACATGCTGCATAGTTCCTCTTATCTGAATCAAAACATTTGCTATTAAGTTTATTTCAAAGAGTGAAAACACAGCTGGCCAATACAATAAAGCGGAACTATAGCAAAAGACTATAAACTATAGCTTCTTCACAGTCAGTCAATGACAGGCTGTTTGATCTGATCACGGTGAGTAAAACTATAGGGTCTATTATGTAGTGTTATAGTTTCTTATCTAAAAAAGTGTTTGAATCAGTAAATTGTGAAACAGAGTTTATACAAAGTTTTTTGAGCTGCATTTTTGTGTTTTCTGTTTAACCTTATGGACTTTGGTCTGTATCTGATAAAGTCCACACATGTATGCGTCATTAGGTACGCACAGTCAGCCCTCAACACGCACACAAACACAGCTGAATGCATGCATTCAGTGTTGCATGCCTGTGCACAGTGTCAGTAAGAAGCTTGGGGAAATTAAAGAGGATAACTGGCCATTTTAGCTGAACTTGTCAGTGGTGGTCAACTGCTTTCCGTGAAACTCAGGGATTAGTTACAAGTGAGCACGTAGCAAAACAAACTGGAAAACCATTAGCACCTTAAAGACCCCAGAACACTGCTGAAATCCACTGACATGCATAGAAATGTTTGGATTGTGGAGCTGCCCTTATACACTGAGCAGCCATGCCAGTCATTGTTGTTGTACCTTCATAATGCTGGGCCTAACCCTTGTGTGGTCTTAGAATTCTGTATACTCCCATTGTCCTAAGGGTCAAAAATTACCCGCCTTCACTAAACCTCTAAAGTAAGCAGCTAAATTTAATTTCAATCCTTAAATCTATTTTGCATGAAGAAACAACCTTATCATTCATCACAAACTATAATGTCTAGGTTTTCCCTCTTCAGTGTGCAGTATTTCATCAACATTTAATCAGTGGGCACCACTTGTTTTTTACTAAAGTACATGTTTATGTTTTCTACTGCTAAAGGTACCTACATAGGTGTGGAAAGTTTTTAGCAAGACAGTATTCATAAAATTATTCATATTCATTAAAGCAGCAGAAAGGAGTTCTGAATGCATTTTATTGGAGGGAAACAAGCAGGGAAAAAAAGTAGTTTTTGTGGTGTATAAATGGTTTTATAGCTGGCAGGTCAAAATTTACCCCTAAGACAATCTTTGTACCCTAGCTGTGTAAAGCCTTTGTGAAAATAGGAAAATGGTTCATTTTTTTTTATGTTGGGGTCATTTTAGGAAAAGTCGTAAAATTTCAAGTTGAAAAAACATCTTATAGGTTTTTTTTCTGCTGTTAAAATGGCCACGGGTCATTTTTGACCCTTAAGACAACACAAGGATTAATTGGAGTCTCTGTATTTAAATGTAAGCATTTTGGCACTGCTAGCTAATGTAACGTGATCTCATATCTGCTTTATGCCATTCACCCTCTTCTCATTGGATGTGGTGGGTTGATATTATTTGATGTGAAATATCAGGTCCTAATATCCCATAAGGAATCATAGCAGAAAGAAACTGTATTCTAAAAATGATTCAGTCTGTAGAATGGAGCTGTTTTAGAATGGTGAGTCATTAGTGGTATTGCCCAAAGCATTGCCAGGAGATGTGCTGAACTTGGCTGCACCACTACAGATCACAGAAGGACAACCTCATCCTCAGATAGATGCCTCTGCGTCAGAAGGAGCTTAGGTTTCTTCAACAAGCTTGGTTCACTAAAGGTGAGTATGTGTATAATTGTGGGTTTAGACTATGTGTGGATCATGAACTAACTGGCAACGGAGATCATGGAGCAATTAGGAATCCAACACTCAAGGGATGTAGTATTTGCTGCTAGCTGCTCATGTTTCAAAACAGACATGAGCATGGTTTCCTTCTGAAAGCTTATTAAGAAAAGGTCCTCTAAATCATGCAAGGCCATCTGATATGCCCCTGAAGAGCAAATTCCTTGGAAATACAGCTGTATAGGAATGACGTATCTTGTTCCTCGAATCATTTCATAGACACAAATAAACTTTGTCAGAGCCTGAAGTTGTTTCTGACCTTAATATAACTTGTGACTAACTTTATGGAAGTTTTATTATGAATAGAGATTTGTTTCCAGTTTAGATATTAGCAATAAAAAATGGTCTGGTTCTGTCTGTGTGCATGTGTATGTTAAATAGTTGATTATATAGGAGATGGCCAATCACAGTTTAGCATTTAAAGCTGGAACCTGGGGTAGCAAAAAAAATTCAAGCCATCTGCCTGGATGTACCCCAAGCAAATGATGAATGTGGGACAAGCTTTCAAAACCATTAAGAAACAATGCTTTGTCTTTTCTAGGAATTACACAGGAAGGTTTATTAAGAGTTTTTATTAGCCATTGCCCCTTGCTCCTGAAACAAAGACCCTTATCCCAGTGGCAAATGGGTAACTGTAGTTTGCATATTGAGAGCTTAGCAGTGACCATATATTAACACTTAGTTTTCCAACTGGATCTTAAATTGACTATTTCAGTCCTAATAACCTCTCTTTTAGTGGAAATGATTATACATTTTGACATAACAGTTATGGAACACAGGGTAGTCGATGAAGAAACATAGTTTTGCTCAACATTTACATTTCTTACTCTTCTCTCTTGAAACACCAACTGAAGGTTACACACCCTGTTTGGTGCAACCCTATAAATCCCTAGACTCAGTACTCCCCCTAGTGGTCAACCATCATGGCTTTTTCCACGCAGAAACATTTTTTTTTATGTGTGAAAAATAACCAAAATTCGAAACTATGCCACAGCCTTGTACAGACAATTTGTTTCTTTTATTTCAGTCAAGTTTTAATAACTTCAGGATACCCAACATAAAAAAATAAGAAATACATATTTTAGCACCCCATGATGACTTTGAAAACATATTCATTCAAGTTGAAGCATTGTCTGTCAGCAAATTTAATATATACCACACAGATCCAATGAAAGCTTTACAAATTCATAGCATTAGCGTTCAATGGGTTCCACAGTTTCTTCCTGGTTTAATCAGAATGGAGAAGAGATTATTATAGGCTATTAAAACAACGAAATGTCATTGACCTGTAGTTAAATAAAATACTGTTTCATTTGAACAATGTTCTTTGTACAAACATCAGTATAACTGAACATGTAAACTAATAGTAAATTGACAAAAAAACACAAATTTATTATAAAGAACCTTTTTGTTTTATACTAAAAAGATGTTTTACATAATATACACATTACATACAAAAAGATAACTGACACATTACTAAAACAAACGTCCTGATACAGCAGTGTTAGTATCACCAGATGATAGGAAGGGGGAAATGTAACGTTTCAGTGCATTTCTTCTCTTTGATATTCAAAGTGCCGATTTGGTAACATGGAGACAATTCCACTCATAAGAAGTAAAGAAAAGAGTGAGAGAGCTTCTCCCAAAAATGTATAATTAATGTAACAAAACTTTGTAGGAAAATATTGTAGGAAAACAATCTCTATAAAATCTCTTAGGAAAAACGAGAGAAAAAATTCTAATGCACTTTGTGTCACAAACTGCCATGGCACTTTGCTGGATCTGCATGTTTGTTTTGAGGTACTTCTTTAAAATAAAAAGACTAATAAATGTATTCTTTCAGTTTCTTTGCTGTGTTGCACAGTAGCACCATAGTGAGTTGAACTTGAAAATACAGCACCAATAGAATTCCACTGGTCTCAGTGAGGTGGATGCAGTTGCTGCAGATGATGGCTGATCCTCAACAACAGACTGCACAAATGTCACTACGTCCTCTTCATACACACAATACAGCGGCTTACTCTGGTCTGCAGGTTTCCAGCTTTGAGTGTTTCTGACTGTGGCTTTCTGTTTGGGCAAAGACAGAATATGATTAGGGTCTATCAACTGCAAGCATAAGCAGCTGTAAACAAGTATTTTGGGCATTCATGGGAGCTGTATACAGTGTGATATTTGCAAGGTTTTGCAAGAATGCTGTAGGTTTTTTCAGCTGTAACAATTTTCTTTGTCTTAATACAAACTTTAAATACAAATATGTAGTATCTTCTAATGACTATTGTCATTATTGTGCATATTGTACTAACCTGAACATTTCATTCTTATCCACAGTGGCCAGCCAGAAGCTGTATGAGTTGCCATAATAATTGCAGGTGCCTCGACCGTGGCACTCGATGAATGGAGCAGAACGGAACTCCTCCAGACAGGAGCCGGGAGAGGCAAGAGCCTGACCAGAGCCCTCAGCACCAGCGCTGGTGTGCTGTCACACACACACACACAGACAGAATGCTATGTAATATGCTGATAAGAGTTCTGATAATTGCATTTTAAATACAATTAAATTGCATTTAATTTACTTGAAGTTACTTGAAGTTATTTTTTTTAATGTTGATGAAAAGTTTAAATTGTACAAATGCTCCACCATATAGTAGCTGATATAGCGCAATCTTCTTCCTTTTAACAGATGTGATGTATCCACAAGCCAAACTAACATTTCCTGGGAAAGTTTTGAACACTGATCTGTTACGTACTTTCTCATTAATTGTTTTTTTTGCTTTTTTTAACCAAAAAACTTACAGAATGCAGCTTTAACATCATTGATGCATTTATGTATGGGGAGTTTTTTGTGTTGTTGAATTTATTTTTTGGTTGTTATAGTCTTGTTATATAGACATGCACATACATTTTACTAACGCGTGTCATCTGTGCAGATATGTGTAAAATATTACACATATTTTTTTTTGTTCCCCAAAATGTGACTATATACTGTTTTCTACAAAAAATGATGAGATTTTTCATGTCAATCATTGCTTATTATAAATCAACTGACAGACTTAACTGTGCATTGTAAGTGCATTGTATCTGAGAGATAATCTTAGCAGAGTTTTTATGTAACACACCATCATGAAAGAGTAGCCAATCCAAAGGGTCTCCCAGTTCTGTGGGCAGGATGGCACCTGAATGGTCTGGCTATGTATAGCAATCACCACGGCCGGGGCTTCACACACAGAACACCTACAAATACACACACAAAACATGCATCATGTGCAATAGATTATGATTACTGTACCTTGCTAAGGCTATTGGATACTAGCTTTTCTGTGCAAACAGACTCCTACCTTACTCATGATACAATGTAGCCTCTGTTAATGTGATTGTCTCTTACCTACTGATGAAAGGTTTGATGCTCTCTCCAGTGATGGGTGCCATGCTCATGGGCATGGGCTCTGGTGTGGACAGCCAATAGGAGTAGTCGTTGCGGGAGGCAAAGTTGCAAACATTGTTGATGTTGCAGAACATGAAAGGCATGGTGCTGAAACGACGTAAGCAACTACCAGCCGTGCCTATAATATAAAAAAACATGGAATATTCATGATATGGGTGATCTAAGAAAGAAAATCATACATACAGCAGCATTCAAAATGATTTGAATACTTGAGTACTGAAACACTAAATAATGTATGAATTATTTTAAATTATTCATAATTAAAATTTCAAGCCAAGTAATACTTATTATAATGAAATATACAATAAACACTTTAAAATATTTAATTTAAGGTTTATAGCTGTAGACAACAGATGTGTTATTCAGGAGATATGCTTTTAAAATGAAGCAAAATGCATTTGGACACTTTCTGGTTGTCAGTTAACAGAATTATTTCCTAAAAATAACCTTTGGACCTAAGTTACAAGTAATTGAGAAATTTATGAGAGGAGGTCTAGCAACAAGACGCCATATGATTTGATATTTTGTTACCTAATTTCATAGATTTTTAAGCATGATTTAAATGTCCAAGTACCTTCTGGGTCCACCATATGAGCTCTGTATGTATGTGTGTAATATATTTGCTCTCCAGTGTGCAACCCTGGCAATACTCACCCAGGTCCTGTCCATGAGCCCTCTCATTGCCTTGCACATAGAGTAAAGAGTAGCCATCATAGACAGGGTTTGTGCCCAGAGGGCACAATGGCACTTCTGTGGTCTGGCTGTGGCGTGTGATCAGAAAACCGTGTGCAGAAAGCCCTGGTACTGAGGAGCCTGGAGGACCTGGAGGACCATCTGGACCAGGAGGGCCAGGGTAACCTTGTGGACCTGTTAATAATTACATTATGATGATTGTGAGGCTAATACATGAAGACATTGTTTAAAGCAAACGCTTTCTAATGCACTTCATTGCCTGCTGTTTCATACTTTCAGAGCTTACGAGACATTATTTTTAAAAGGGGACAACACCTTTATACAGATCTCATATCAAACACAGGGGCCAACAATATTAAGTAAACAAAAATGGGTCTTAGTCTTTAAATTGTAACAATATTTTAACTTTACCTGGTTGTCCAGCTGGTCCTAAATCTCCCTTCCTTCCAGGTGGGCCACTAAATCCTGGAAGTCCCATTTGACCTGGGTCTCCAGGGCTGCCAGGTGAACCTGAAAGTCACACCAGACATAATGAAAAGGTTGTGAAAAACTAAGCACTATAGTCTTGACCAACCTTTTCTGACCCTTTCATACATAGGTTTAGAATTTCATGACTGACCCTCCCAGCTTGAGTTATTACAGCACAAGGTGGAAACAGGAACAATGTGCTGGTGCACCACAAGCTGAAACTTGAGCACAGATAACACTACATATGCTAGAATATGTTGATAATCTATACCAATAGTAGGTGGCAGTAATTACACTCTTTAAGGTGCAAACTAATAAACAATGCATTTTGCAGTGGACACTATAGAGGAGAACAATGTCAATTATATGTTCCTATTAGTGCCATATACTTTTATTTACTTATGTACGTAAATACATAAGAGTACTTGTTTGATGTTTTGGTGTCAGTCCTGCACTTAACTGTATTTGTGACTTCACCTCTTGTTTTCTGATCACAAATATGAGACGGTACGCTGTGGATGTCAGCGTTATCCATCACAGATATGTGATGGTACGGATGACATGGTTAGTAACGATCTATCCCAGCTGTACTAAACATTAACCACTAACCTGGAAGACCCTGCAATCCCAGGGTTCCTGGAGGGCCTTTGATTCCTGGAAGACCTGAAGGTCCAGGAGGACCATGCTCCCCCTTCAAAACAATAGGCGCTGGAGCTATACCTGGAACTCCTGGGGGTCCTACGATCAGCGGCAAGAGAAATATTAAAGATGTATTTTTATTGGATGTATAAAGATAAGTATTATGCACAAGTTTCATAATTACATACCTGGAATTCCAACTTCACCAGGGTTTCCAGGAGAGCCAGCACGACCAGGTGTACCAGGCTGTCCTTTGCCTCCTACAAAACACAAAGAATGTGTGCACAAGACAATCTTATCAATAAATCTATGAAATAAGCAAATGTTTAACTCCAGTTAAAAGTGTTAACACAAAAACAAACATTCTCTCATTATATGGGGGAGATATTATTGGTGAATAATGACCAGCATACATGTTTGGAATGACATGAGGTAATTAAATAATGACATAATGAAAAAGAATGACATTTTTAGGTAAACTACACCTTTAGAAGTTAAATGAGGATAACTGACCTGGGAATCCAGGAACACCCTGAGGTCCAATATCACCTTTAAGCCCACTACGTCCTGGAGGGCCTGGATTACCCTTGTCAAAAACAAAACCAACTTATTATCTACTCAATTGAATAAGTGAGGCATAATGCATGGTTAATCAGTCATTACGACCATCTGATCGTACATTATCCTCTAAATCAACCCAGACTTCAAAGTATAACAAAGCCCTTAAATCTTAGAACACATGCTTACCGGGAAGCCAGGGGAACCATTATCTCCTTTCAGTCCAGGTGCACCAGGTGTCCCAGGCAGGCCAGGAAAGCCCCTCTCCCCCTTCACTCCTCCACTGCCCGGAGGCCCACGGGGACCTTCTGGACCAGGGGGACCTTAATTTTGATAGAAAAGAAATCATTTAGGACTTTGCATAAATGTTATATAATGCAAGCATTGTCAAAACCGTTAAAACCAGCAATGACATCTGCGTTTGTGTGTATGTTTCTTATGTGTACTGTATATTGTTCTGTATAGCACAGATGTGTATTTTATGGTTCTGGGATATTCTGGATAGAAGTAAAGAAAGTTTTTTAGAAAATGAAAGAACGGAAGTAAAAAATGAAATGACAATATAACTTATCCCACCCCAACCTCTTATTTAGAAACATGTAATAACAAACAGAAGTGCACAGCATGACATAGGTGAGGATCAAACCAAGGGGCTAACCTGCTGGACCTAAAGCAGGGTCAAAGGTGAACAGGTTCCAAAAGTCCAAAAAAGAGAAAATGCAAGGAACAAAATTACATGTTTAAATAAAAAGCATAGCAACATAACCTACTTATATAATAGATTACAACAGCTTTACAAATGCGATGCCCAACAAAAAGCTTGGCATTTACAACACTGACCACTTTTATGTGCACAAATTCAGTTTCATTCTTGTTAAGCCATTTGATTATTTTAAGATTTACAAGAGACGTGCATAATTCAAACAGCGTTGGAAAATCTATATTTAAATAGAATTAGAAGAATGCTAACTTTTACCATTACAAATAGATTTTCTTTGGATATTAGAAAAGAATTACACAAAGATTGTTACTAGCCACACACAATGCAGATGAATCAGGAATAATTAAATAAAACTGAAACACTTTTTTGAATACAGTTACATACTGTAAAATCATTTAGAAAATTCTAGCTCAGCTCTAGAATAGGAAAAGCCTGACCTGCAGGGCCTGCAATGATCCCATGTCATCAGGAGGAGCAGAGCCATGATGCAACAAACAGAAAACAATTCATACCCAGTATGTACTGGTAATATAAGCCTATCAGAAACTAGACAAAATGGGCACATTTTTGTTGACTCCAAAAACCACTGTAGACTATTGCATCTATTAACTATTATCTAAATCACTTATACCAAAAGCTATATATGCAAACAGCACAAGCAGAAAGTGTTTGCTTTTATTTATTTGCTCATTTTAAAAAGCCCATTTTATATAGTTCTGTGCTGGCTGTTTATTTCTTAACAATAAGCTTATTGCTCATGCAATAGTGCTGTGACAGGCAGGCAGGTACTGTGAACATAAAGATTTTATCAGGTGACCCTCATAACCACCGACTCTAGTAAGACTCAGATAACCTGTGAAACCTGCAGATTCTATTGCTGAACAGAAAGAAAGGGGTGGAAGTGAAGACACAAACGTGACAAATGACAGATGACTGGACAGGTGAACAGGTAATGGTGAGTGAGGAATCAGACACTGTGTATAATACTCATAGGAAAGCCCAGACTGAATTTGCAGACTTCTCCCTTCACTAAAACACAGTAAAATGTATAAAAAAAAGAGCTGAGAGAATGTAAAGTCGAATTGGCAGCAGAACGCATATAATAAACACACAAGATGAATACTTGAACAATAAGCATTAAGCATTTCAATTCTGTGCAGTCTGGAGTTTTCCGCTGACCTCAAAGTGTGCAGATTATTGCGGTCGTTTGCATAAAACATGCACATTTTTATCTATTTAACACACAACAAACCAACATTTTTGCACTGATTTGAACACAAGGAATGGAGTGATGATCAACAGAAGATCATTTGCAGTGAATGAAACACAAATGTGCCTCAAGCTTTTTGATTTGAGAGTGAGTGTGTGTAAGTGTGAAGTGATAGTGATATGACAATGACAATTTGCTTCTGCAACATCTCATGCAAATCAGTCCAACAAACAAAGATGTTCTACTTAAAGCCAGTATACCCTCTGTCTCACACTTAAAATGCTAAGGCTTTCCAACAATTTGGAAATATTAATTAAAGCACTTTATACAGTTATATATGGTTTAATATTGACAAATAAACTATTCCTCATGCAGGATTACTTAAATTGTAAATATGAATATGCCACAGGGATCCCATTTATAAAATGTATATAATGAATATAAAAGCAAATATCAGTTGGATATTATCACTTTGACCTGTCGTATAATTTAGAGGGCAGAGCTGGCTATATGGATGAGATGTTTAACTTACCAGTTCTTCCAGGTGGACCAGGCTGCCCTTGGTTACCTTTAGGCCCTTGCAAGCCTGGACCTGGAGGGCCAGGTGGTCCTACAGGACCAGATGGGCCAGGCAACCCAGGAAATCCTGGGTCACCCTTTGGACCCGGAAAACCAGGACTACCAGGAAGTCCTGGAAAACCAGGGTCTCCTTTAGGCCCTGGGACACAAGAAAAACAATTCCAAGTAAATTCCTGTAAGTTTACTGAAGTACAATGTCATGAGAAAACTAATAGCATTTTCAGGTGTAAAAACAGATTAAGAAAAACTCAGTGCTTTACCTGGTATCCCTGGCAATCCAGATGGGCCTGGGCCACCAAGGCCTGGAGCACCTGGGTAAAGAGAAATTATTTTGTGTACATATGTTACACTAGCTATATAATATATTTTCTGTACCTTTTACTCTGCATTCAGTATGTTACATAAAGTGCATATGGTTATTACAGAGGTTTTTGCACAGGTGAGTGAAAAAGTGACTAACCTGGTTCGCCCTTTTGTCCTGCTGGTCCTGGAATACCATCACGACCTGCCAGACCTTTATCACCAGTGATGCCAGGTAATCCAGGTCGTCCAGGGTCTCCTGGCTTACCGGGTGCTCCACTAAGGCCAGGAGGACCTGGAGGTCCATCTGCCCCTTTGGGTCCAGGAATGCCAGGTGCACCTTGTATTCCTGAGAGTCCTGGTTCACCCTTTGATCCAGGGTTTCCAGTCAACCCTGGAGGTCCAGGAAGACCAGGCTGGCCTTTCAGCCCTGGGGTTCCGGGAAATCCTGAACTGCCTGGTTGACCCTGAAAATTTAACAGCAAACTGCTTACAAAACATAATTTTAAAAGCTTTGTTTATCACTTATCAAACACATTGTACCGTATGATATATATGGTACACCATTAAAATACTAAATTACACCAATGTCAGTGTACAGACAAGAAATAATTTGTTCTTACCTGTGGTCCAGGACTTCCTGGTATTCCATATCCTGGTGAGCCAGGATCACCTTTGGGTCCTGGAAAACCAGGTGTTCCTGGTGTTCCGGGCTGGCCATCCCGGCCAAGTTGGCCAGAGTTTCCTTTTACTCCAGGAGATCCTATAATGAAAAAGATCATCTTAGTCTAGCTTCAAGGTTTAAAACACTCACGGGACATGGGTATTTTGTTTAGAGCTTGTGAAAATGAGGGGCTCACCTGGTAATCCCATCTCCCCCATGCTACCCTTCAGTCCTGGGGCTCCCGGGGCCCCTGGATTTCCTGGGAGACCAGGATCCCCTTTAGGGCCTAAACAAAATAACAACAATTAATTATTGGTCAACAGAAACCTAATTTATCTAAATACTAGTCTATATACTTTACACTACACAACTAAGGATCTGGGTCTGGCAAAAAGGCAAACCTGAACAAAGATGTTTTAGATGGTTTTAACTGATTAATTCTTATCCATGTTTACATATGTTTTTGTATGTATATTCATATTCCTGCTTTACCTGAAGGTCCTGGTAGTCCTGGCCTCCCATCTTGCCCAGGGAGACCAGGGTCTCCAGGGACACCAGCAATACCCTTTGCTCCTGGTGGTCCACTTAAACCTGTATGACAAAGAGAATCATAGTATCCAAGATACAGTACATGCAGAGATTGAAAACTTATTTTTGCTATATAAAAGACCTGTTGCCATTATGTGATGCCACTGTTATCTATTAAAAGTAGCAAAGATGCACTTTAGCATCCAGTAAAATTGCGTTATTTTACAACATTTGTTACATTTACATATTAGAATTATACTGACATATTATGTGCAGAATCATTCACATTCCTTGGGACAAAATATAATATGTCCATAATATAAAGTGCGTATTTGCAAATGTTTTGTAAATATTCAATTAATAAATTATTCATTATTTAAAAGTGTTCCACAAGCAACAGTTAAAAATGCAACTAATAAAGAACATTTGCAAGATAGTATGTATTTTAATTTGCAAGATGCTTGTAATATTATACAGACCTTACATATAGACAAAAAGGTAAAGGGATATGCAGATAGGATGCATTATCAGATCTTTGGTGCATTTTATTAGCATTGTCTTTGCTACAGTTTTGCTCTATTTCTGTAAATGGTTATTTTATGGTTGCATGGTTGTATTGCTGTAAACTGTGTGGCACTACTACTGCTGTTGTTTGTTTTGAGCAGGTAAACCTGCTTATTAGCTGTGCTTGCACCCCCAATGATCTTAACTATCTTTACTTCTATTGAAATTTCGGGCTTAACCTTAGACTGCCTCACCTGAAATTCCGAGTTCTCCTTTTTGTCCCTTATTTCCAAGACTAGATGTGATATCTCCAGGTGGACCTTGAAGGCCTGGTTCACCTTTGTCTCCCTTCGGTCCTTCATACCCAGGGTTTCCTGGACGTCCTGGAACACCATCATCTCCTGCAGGTGCACAGAGAAGAACAATGTTTCATTGTGTGACTGACTTTTTTTTCTTTAAAGACCTGAAAAGAAGAAAAACATGGTAGCTGACCTTTTGGTCCTGGAAAGCCTAGACTGCCAGGGTTGCCAGGGGCACCAGGCAGTCCTGGGGCACCCATTATGCCCATGTCCCCTTTAGATCCTGCATTAATGATATAGGTTTGGAGAAGAAAAATCCAGGTTGTAAAAACAAAACAATACATGAATACAGTCCAAGTTAAAAGTGCAAATAATATTGCTTAGATGTTACTGGTAGCATATTAACCCCTTTTTATTATAGTCTATTACCAGGCAGTCCAGATAGACCATTCTGACCAGATGTTCCTGGAACACCAGGTGGGCCAGTTAGACCAGGAGGCCCAGGAAGACCAGGGCTTCCTCTGTCACCTTGCAACCCGGGAATACTCACACCTGGAGATCCACTATCTCCCTTCTCTCCATTAATACCAGGAAATCCTGGTATAGAAATAAATGACAATAGCATTTTATTAACAATAGTGTCACAGAATCATTATTGAGTTACTATAATCAATTTTTGACCTGGGACATATGAAATGTGCTTGTTCTGAAATATGATTTAAGTCAGAATAATGTCAAATTTAAGATAGACATTTTTAGTCTCACACGGAATTAAGACAGGACACTGAAACAGCTACTGGCAACTACCTGGAGACCCTATGGGGCCTGGAGCTCCAGGAGGACCAGGTGGACCCTGAACACCAAAACCAGGGGGCCCCGGAGGGCCACGAGGACCAGGACCACCAGGTGATCCAGGGTCACCTAAACAGAGAAAGCAAAGTTTTAGAATTCTATGTTACTATATTTCTGTTGTACCTTGGTGTACACACAGTTTAGACATTAATAATTCTCTACCTTTAAATCCAGGAGCACCATCTAGACCTGGTCTCCCTGGTGCACCAGGGTTTCCAGGAAAACCTGGACCCCCTTTTGTGCCAGGTGAACCTTTAGTCCCTGGAAGTCCTGACGGACCTACAGGACCTGGCAGACCATAACCAGGCTCTCCCTTTAGAAACAAATACATTATTACAACAATTTAAGCTTAAGGCTGACTGAATGTTCTTACTTTTCAATCTGAGATAATCATATTAGTAAATTTGGTAAGCTTATATTTGTTTATTGTATAGTGCATGTATAGTGTATAATGTTTTATACTTTGGGTCCAGGTAATCCAGGCTGACCGGGCAGTCCGTCCAAGCCTGGCCGCCCAGGAACACCAGGCCCACCTGGGGTACCAGCAATACCAGGAAATCCTGAGAACCGGGACAAAATTGTTAGTCATATGGACAAAATGGCTCTTTACCATGCAAAAAAAGAAAACGTATATATAGATATAACACATGCACCTAGTGATATCAGCGATATTTTGCAAAATAGTATTTTTTACATGAACAACAAAAATAAATGACCCAGATGTGTCAGTGGTTTTAGTGGTTAAACTAAAAGAATACTTTAGGACAAACCTTTAGGACCAGGGGGTCCTGGCAAGCCAATTCCAGGAAGACCAGGCTCTCCTTTGGTTCCAGGTAGGCCTGGAAACCCAGGCTGTCCAGGTGATCCAAGGTTACCTGTACAGATAAGAGACCAGTCTCTGTTAAACTTCCAAATTTGTCCCACATGCATTTAGGTTTAAATCTTTTTTACTATTTTACTATCTGCCATTTTTACTTTTTACCTGGACTTCCTGGCAAACCAGGATCTCCGTCACGTCCTGGAGGTCCACGCTCACCTTTCTCTCCCACAGCCAGCCCAGGTTCACCTTTTTGACCTATCCATTTATAGCAACATTGAGATAATGTAATTTCCAAGATAATGTCCAAAACCGACAAGCAATATAACTTTTTCTGACATTATCTGACAAGAGAATAGTGTGACTTCTTACCTGGTGCTCCAGGTGCGCCTGATCTTCCTGAAACACCCTGGATACCTTTCTCTCCTGGGGGTCCCTGAGGCCCAAAGCCTGGGGGACCCGGCAAACCCCTGTCTCCTGGAAGACCTGGCAAGCCAGGGTCACCTAGGGGACCTTGTGCACCTTTTACTAGTGCAGAGCCCTTAAGAATGTGAGAACCCGGCTTAAAATGATTTATAGGGCCTCATACAAATAATGGTCACATAAATTATGCTGTGACCCAATACTTTGATGTTAAAGACAAATCTCAGATAATCAATTAGTTTGTTATGCAAAATGAGTGTTTACACAGAATCCTTTACAACACAGCAGCCAAAAATGACCTGTTTAATTCTCAGGGAGACAGAACTGGGGTCTTATGTAGAAAACATAAAAAACACAATTACGACTGATTTTGATGTGAAAACGTTTACTAACATTATAAGCAGACATCAGGAAAACATGACAAATGTATTACATGACCCTTTTCTAATTTTAACTGTATGTAGTACTCCATGGATTTTTGATAAATAATTTGTTTAAAATGGACACAGAAGCTGTCCTAAACCGACACTCACAGGTGGTCCTTTGGGGCCAGGGGGACCGGGTATTCCATCTTGACCAGGCCTTCCCTCCAGTCCCGGCAGTCCTGGAGGACCAGGAAAACCTGTGTCTCCCTTTTCTCCTATCACACCCGGAACAGAGAAGGCATCACCTGGGTCACCCTTCTCTCCAGGTAATCCAGGGACACCCTGAGGCCCAGGTAAACCCTGAAAAGTAGATACATATCGATCACATACTGAAATGACAGTGTGAACAGTGTGGGGTAATTTGAACAAATGTAAAGAATGTTGTCACTTCAAACATAAATTGAGGTGGTCAGCATGGGGAGAAACATGGGGACCAAGCACTCACAGGTTGACCCATGAGCCCTGGCACTCCTGGGAATCCTCTGTCTCCTTTTGGACCAGGCAGCCCAGGTTCACCTGAGATCAGGATAAGCAGCTTGAAATGTATCTATATATTCAAATAGCTTTGTTTTCTGAGACTTCAGTCTCCATTTTGTATGATGTGTCCATAAGTATTGAAAACCAGACCAGAATCAGAATATTATTTTATTTACTTTATACATATTTTTAATACTGGAGCAGAAAATGCACCACTTTCTGCCTAAGAAAATCATGCCATATAAGAGTGCTTCTATTAAGTTGACTTAAATCTTACCTGGAATTCCAGAAGGACCTGAATCCCCTTTAGTTCCAGGGATAGGGTTTCCATTAATAAAACAATTCACACATGTCTCTCCTTTTTGACCTAGTACAACAGACATAATAGATTATTAGACATATATTTTCTACTGAAAAGTGTATATGTGTGTGCATAAATACACTGCTTTATGTGACTGGGTACAATTTATATTTATATATGTTGTTTTGGATGCTGGTCTCGGCAAAGGATGCTGGTTTTCTACCAGGTTTTCCTATCTAGTTTAAGCTTCTAACTCTCCTTTCAACCAGCTTCATCAAAAACCACATTGGTTGATTATAATTGTTGGTACACCTCTTATATCTATACAAACAAAATTTGTATCCAAAAATAAAATAAAAGGCAGACCTTTTTGTCCTAATTCTCCAGGAAATCCTTGCTCTCCCTGCAGGCCAGGAGGACCAGGGAGGCCAGGTGGACATTCAATGTCACCGTTGACTATTCCTGGGGGACCAGGAGGCCCTTGGAGTCCTTGGGGACCTGGAAAACCTGGTCTCCCAGGTGGCCCAGGGAGAGAGATTCCAGGCTGTCCCTCATCACCCTTTTCTCCCCGCTCTCCAGGTAAACCTGGTGGACCAGGTGGTCCTGGACCTCCAATTCCTATAATTAACAGAAGATACTTCATGCATATACAGTAAATGTTTGAAAACCTGCTGCTGATATTCCTTAACTGATGTTTTGTCAGCATGCTGCTTACCCGGGGGACCTTGTAAACCAGGTGGTCCTTGTATACCTAGTTGAGAAATAAGAGTAGAGAGGTACCGAAGTTATGTTATGTAAGAGTTCTAGTTGAACATTAAGATGCTTATAGCTACATAAATTAAAAGTTCTTCCATAGGATCCAATCTTTAAGAACCAAGAATTATTAATTATTTGACCTAGTGAGTGATGTTCGCCAAACCTGGAAGTCCTTTGTCTCCTTTAGGACCAGGTTGTCCAGGGAGACCAGATTCCCCTTTCAGTCCTTCACCTGGGAATGGCACGACCTAGTGTTTGAACAGGAAGGCATTTTGAAAAACAAATTATATCAATACTGGGTCTATGCAATTACAAAACAGAAGTTAGAATTAAACTAAGAAATATTAGACATACCCCATTTCCTGGAGGTCCAGGAGGTCCTTGATTACCTTTCTCACCCTTAAAACAAATAATCATTAATGGAAATATATATCATATTAACTTGCTTATTATAAATAACCTAAAATTGTTTTTACACTATGGAAAAAAGTTCTGTACTTACTCTTACACCGTCTTGCCCAGACAAACCAGGAGCACCTGGTTCTCCTGTGTCACCCTAAGAGAGATATGTCAGAAGAAACGTCATAACATAATATCACCATGTCAGAAACTTTAGTTACTACAGCTATAGACACTTACTGGAAATCCAGGGATCCCTGGGTTGCCATCTTTGCCAGGTTTTCCCTTGCAATAACAAATATCACCATGTAAACATCAAAATATGCTGCCTTTTGTAATGTGTAAGCTTCACTGTGTGCTTGGGTCTCTGTGGACTTCCACTCACCCTCTTTCCAGGCTCCCCTGGTTGTCCTTTCTCACCTTTTTGACCACCTTGAGGACCCTGTCAGCAAGAGATGACTATATAAATACTAAACCAATGAAGACATTTGGTTTTAGGATCAATGCATATTCTGTTTAATATAATGTCTATTTTCCTTTTTCCCCTGACATTAACGTGCATTTTTAGTCAACATGCCACAATTGGATAGCACTTGGCTACATTAACAACCAGACATACACCATCCAAAATTTCATTTGAAATTTTTAATTTCAAATGCCCTACTGGTCTGGAATGAATTGTGACCACATTTTAGCTATCTATCTAGCTAAAGATCTATCTATCTCGATCTTCATGCTTCCACCAGAAAATAAATGTTAAACAGACAAATATTTTTAAAACAAACAAAAAGGAACATACAGGAGGTCCAGGGGGGCCTGGAAACCCAGGATCTCCAGATGGACCTCGATCACCCTATAAAAACATATTAAAAATCACTATAATAGGCCTGTTTAACTCAAGAATGCTTAAACCATTTGACATCATGTATGAATACATATTCTGTGTCTTGTACCTTTTCTCCTTGTTGAATTTCTGTGTATGGTGGGCCTGAAACTTCTCCCACCTGTCCTGGTGGCCCTGGAGGTCCTTTTAATCCACGCTCACCCTTCACACCCAAGTAAACACACACACATTAAATCTTCCTTTGTTAATAACCCTATTGTACATACATGTGTTTTTGTCATAGTAAATTATGTGCACCTTTTCTCCGTTTGGTCCCTGGAAGTTTAATCCCATGTTTCCCTGTAGAGTAAAGCAACATATTAAGCACAATAAACACTGACACATGTAAACATTAACTTTTTAACTTGACACAGTGTCCTTTAACTCCAGTATTACTCCAGAATTTATTCCAGAATACTTACCTTTGGTCCTGGTAGACCAGGAGGGCCTGGGCGACCCTAAAGGATATAATATATTATGATTAATTGAAAATGCTAAAATTATATGAGCAAATTATACATAAACCTACAAAATAGATGTAATTCTCCAGTGACGAACAAGAATTTATCATGCTTAAATATGAGTTTAAAAACTATATTAACAGCAAAAAGCAATATTGGTTCATTGCCAATGCTCAAAAGAATAGCTGATTGTGTAAATATTTTTACACAGTATGTTTTATAGCATCGCAATGAGAATTAAAATCAGCTGAAAACTAATTTAAAAACAACAAAGTCAGAAATAAACTTAAAAGTTACAAATTGAAAAGTTTGAACTAATTCAATGTGGAATTGTGGTTTTTATTGTCCTTTGGTACATTATAACAAAATGTGTCTATCCCTGAAAGTTCTTTCCTGCCAAAGTGCCCTTTTTATTAACTATAAGGGGTTGACTAGGATTTATGATACTTTGCTGACAGCTGATTGGTCCAGTTTGGGTTTGTGATCTCTTAACCAGAATAAAACCTCCGAAGCAGGTCAGCAGTGTTGCTAAATTATCCTGGCGATGAAACCCGCTTACTGCTTTAAAACTAATCCACCTTCTTTAGTTTGTTCAAACTAAACCAAAAAAATGTGAGAAGCCACTGAAACATGCTTTGGCTACAGGCCACTGTACAACTATGTGTGATTCAGACAGTTGGTCAGAGTATGCCATACCTCATAATGAACAGACATTGCCCTACCTCATAACCTCTTGGACCAGGAGGACCAACAGGACCTGGAGAACCTTGGGGTCCAGGATCTCCCTATATGTTAACCATAAAATCAGAATGTTATGAGCCATCAATTCATGTTTAGTCCAAAACTACTTTATTTGTCAGTACAGTACTCAATGTGGATAAGAAACAAAGAAATGCGGGCACACTTATTAATGCAAGTGTGTAGGTCAAATTAGCCCTTTTTTCGAAATAGCGCCAAACCATTTAGACGTTCACAAGAGTTTTTATCTGTCAAAATGCAGTTCTGTTGATAATGAATCAATGAATGCTTACCCTGGAGCCAGTGGAACCACCAAAACCAGGTTCTCCATTTTCTGAAAAAATATTTTCTATGACTTCCCCTGGTTCTCCCTGCAGCAGATCGGAGAAGTTATTTATATATTGTTTCACATTTTTGTTAATTTGTTTCCAATTTAAATTTATTTCAAAATCCATGTTTAGAATATAAACATGAGAATTATTGAATTAAAATATTTGCCTTTTGTCCTGGAAAACCAGGTGGACCCTGTGGAGACAAGACAAAAATACATATTTAAACAATAATGACCCGACAATATAGAAACAATAGTATAAAGAAGAATCCTTGCATTCTTTACTAACCTGTGGTCCCTCTATACCTGGCAGACCCGGACTTCCTAAAAATCCATTTTCACCCTACAAAAAATTATATACTTCCATATATACATCTATTTCATAGTTATATTTTTTATTATTGTCATTTGTCCTGTTTTAATTAATGGATCAATGCACTAATACAGGGTTAATTACTGACGAGTATTGCTACATACTTTAGTTCCATTACAGCCTGGAATTCCCCTGGGTCCTGGTGCACCATCCTGTCCTGAGAGACCCTGTCAGTCAAAAAGAGCACAGAGAATGAGATTTAACATTAGGAGAAGCACAAAACAACATCTTGACACGTCAAGAAAGTCTTACATGTGGTGTAAGAAATACTGGCAATTTATTAGATAGACAACAATTTTGTCTACAGTTTGACTTTTTTTAAAAAAGTCTAGAAACAACACAAATGATTCACTTACTGGAATTCCTGGTGTTCCTGGGAATCCTGGCAATCCAGAAGGTCCCTGGAAAAATAAAAAATGAAACAGTCAGCACTTGTGAATGAACCTAGACCAGCTATGAAGAAGATGTTCCTAAGAAAATCTCACTCTTATTCCTTTGGGTCCGGCTGGTCCTGGAGATCCATCATCACCCTGGAAAACAGAGACTGAGAGTCAAATCCCAATAATGTTTTCACACACTGACTTTATAGCACAAGCAACTGCATCACTGTATGTCAGTGCAGCTGATCGATAATTGTTTCTGGTTGATCAGCATGTAACTGCTGATCAACCAGAACTGTTTGATGAACTGATGGACACTGTGAACTGACCTTTTCTCCACGTGGTCCAATTGGCCCTTCTGGTCCAGGGAAACCTGGGACACCTGGCTGGCCAGGTAATCCTGGGAACCCTTGCTCACCCTATCATTACAGTAAGGAATAAATTAAAGAAAAACAAAAGATTAAAAAGAAATTAATTCCACAGACCATTTAGGGCAGTGGATATCTGTACATTAAATAAATAAAAAAGTCATTAACTCTCTGCTAGTGTAAAAATACATTTTATATTTTCACACAGGTGTCAGTCTGCATGTGTGGCTGTTTCACACTTACCTTCTGTCCTTTTACACCACTGCAATCACACTTGGATCCAGAGCCACAGCCATGACACGCCTAAGGACACGACATAACAGAAAGACACGTGTACACATTTAATCATTAATATGACATTAAAACAGTCATCAGTACACAGTGTTCAAAATAGCACAATCATAAAGAATAATCTTCAAACTCTGTTTGCTCCACAGTTTGGGATGAAGCGACACATCTTTTTTAATGCTGACACTAGATGGCGGTATTTGTCTACCATACAGATATACACCAATCACTACTACATACCAGAAACGTTAGAATAGGAATAATAATAATTCAGAGAAGCTGGTCAATTTAAGCATTTCATTGACAATCACCATTTGATCTCTTTTAAATTTAAGTGTTTGATTACAAGTCTTGTATACTGTAGGCCTACAATGTTTACTAAATTGACCGTTTACATAATGTAAAAGTACACATCACCCATACTTTACAAAGTCTTAAAGGTACTGTTTGACCCTACCATTGACTCTAACCAATCAGGGTCGCAAGAGTCACTGAGTAAATGAAACTGGACTTTTACTGTAATAAGCACAAACACAGCTCACAAACACTGTGTGTTATTATACATTATTATACATGAATTTAGAATATAGAATATTGCTACTAAATTAAAATATTTATAGGGCTTCCTTTTAACTGTCTATTGTCTTTGACCTAATCTTTTTAACTGAACACATTATATAACTGTATAATGCATTGCTCTCACAATGCCCAAGTAAGCTGTCTAGACAGGCATCTAACTGGGTTTTGAGACACAAACAATGTTTTATATTCTATGTTAAATGGTCTGGAAAATAATTGTTAATGCAAATAAAAGCACTGCTATATGAGTGTGTAATAAGGCTCTCATTAAAGCAAATGACTTCTGTGATCTAGTAAACCAGCCCAAATGTCAATGGTGTCAAATATACAGCAGATGAAAAGACAGGTGAAGCTCCAGGTTCCAAACAACCAGTAAACTTCAGTTTTCTCTTTGGTACAGTCTAAACAGTAAGGTCAAATGGTCTATAGCAACATGATTCTTCTTTCTGTTTGTGGGCTTGTGTGAGATGGAAGGATTTCTAGTTTAAGAGCAGTGATTTTTTAAACATACCCCAAGAAGTTCTAATTAAACTAATTAAACTAACACACATACAGTTTTATAGCTTGTTGTATATTTTGCTCAGGTTACTAGGTTCTTAGATTATAAGACAGGCCTCTGCTGATATTCAGTACAGCAACATAATTGCAAGCATGATAATAATTTTATATTACAATTTCTAATACATTTAAACTAAATTTATATAAAAATTTAAAATAATTAAGTCAAATTCAGATTGTACTGAGCTTTGAAAGAGTAACCTTGGAGCAATAACATTTTCTTGGGTTCTGACACCTGATACCAGTCCTAGAAACTAAAAAGGTCTGTGAGCACTTAATGATCTCTCCAGAAAACTCTCTGAGATCTATTATATATCTATGACCCAGCATGCCATATCCTAAAGGATAGTACAGGAACTATAATACATAGTTAAATGTATACTATTATCTCAAAATGAGTTCAAAACAGCCAAGCCACATGACTAATGTTTCCTTCATTTATATTTTAATTTAATTTTGTCTGTTTCATGAATAAACATGCAGGTATCTAACAAATGTTTTGAATCAAATTTAATGTCTTTGTAATGAGCACAGTTTTAGCAGCTGCATAAAAGTTACAAGTGACTAAATTTAAAGGTAGACTAGGCAATTTCACAGAGGCTAGCTATCTTTGAAAACATAAGATCCCACCCTTTGGAGCACTCTTCAAAACCAAAAGTCTTTTTCAAAACACCTGAACACGCAGACAAGACTGTCTGTGCAAGTACATGCATGGATGTAATACATATTATAATATTATAATACATATAATGCATATTTAACAGGCAAGTTGGACATCCTATTATTGGATTTGGACTGATTGCAACGATTGGGCATTTTAAATATAACAAATATTAACAAATATAACATAATATAAATATAACAATATTAACAAATATTTGTATATAACATATAACAAATATGTTATACACAAATATAACAAAAAAAGGTTTCTGAAAAAAAAATCGCCTACCCTGTCTTTATTCCACACGGGTAGTTTTAAGGTAAATGGGTAGAGTTTAGGTGGAAACATATATATGAATCTATAAGGGAAAGTACATGCTATGGATGGATATAATACCATGCATAAGAAGTGCTCCTAATAAGGAGGATAAAGAAATTTCTTACGCATTGATAGCTAGGCGTGAGAGTGCAACCATGGGTGTGTTTTTTTGCTCAGTGGCCAGCAGGGGAGGCTCTTGAGTCAACTTTAGTATTGCAGAATATCATCTGCAGACCTGAAAGATTTTATAATGTAGGTGTTTGTCATCTTGTCCATATTAATCAGTTTAAATGTAGTGGCACAATCTAAAACACATTTTATGTAAATCCGATTCAAAATTTACACCTGTCTATCAAGTCTATTTACACGATTGACTGTCTATCTGAACTTTTATCAAATTTGCAAAACACACAAATTTTCCAATTAAAAGTGAAATCAGCATATTTCTACTATCTAAGAAGACGTGACAAATTTCTGAGAAAGCACAATATTTAAAGAAACCCTCTAATCTCAACATGTCCAGGTGCACCAAATGTTGCGTACAATGTACAAACTGCATTTGCACTAAAAATTTGCACATCGGTACAAAGAGCTGCAGCTGGGCTCATAAAACATGCAGTACATACACTTAAACACAAGAGGACGCTAAAAGAGGCATTTTTACAGTAATATTACAGTCCTCACTTACAGATTCCTGCTTTGAATCAGTTTTTATTTCCACAACTATGTTAAATGTAAAAAGAAACAGAAACAATGTTGAGTGAGGATCATTTGTGAAGAAAAGCAACTGGACGTGAACTGGCAATCAAATGATTGTAAAGCAAGTTCTCACCTGAACTATAATCTGGGGATCTAATTCTATCCCCCAAACAGCATGTTCAAACCTGTATGCTATATGCAGCCTGCATATAAATATAGAACTGCAGGGCTGAAATGAATTACACCTCAAAGCACTGTTTTCACACTTTTTAATGAGGTAGTTTGGTTGAAAAAACTACTAGCTGAAATTATATCAGATTTTTTGGACTGACTTATTGATTGTTTATAAGAGAGTACTTCTATTTTACTAAGTTAAAAAATCCTGAGGAGTATAGATGATGAAATTCCACAAATTCCAGAGCATTGTTAAAAAAACTAACAAAAAGAAAACATATTCGCAGAACATGGCAGTAAATTTGTGCCAAAATGTGAATCTCTCTCTGTGCAATTTGAAAATATCCACAAAAGCACATTTTTAACTGTAAAATTATTATCTATATTGTTTTTTCCAAATACAAATTCTGCTTTGTTTTCTAAGATCTAGAACATCATCTGGCTGACTGTTTACTGATAACAAAGTGAAACATTAGCTGCTCTTTACATGTACTTTCACACACAGTGAAACAGTTAAATCACTTTCTAGAAGTGCACAAGGGGAACCTCTACTGACTCCATTGCCCACTAACAGCAGAAGCAGACAGAGAAGGAGGCGCAAGGAACACAAGGAGTTGAGGATGACTAAAAAGAAGATTAAAAGGGGTGAATGTATGAGAGGGAAAGTAAATATGAAAATGATGCTTCTTGGGAAAGGATCACATTTCTTAAGGGTCTCTGTTGCTTCAACACTGTGTAATTCAAGTTGAAACAAGATCTATTCTTGCTCATTGTTCAAAATGCCAAACAGCATGCACACACTCTATCTGACAAAAGCTATATAATTATCACCTTGTTTTAATGCAGGCTAGACATTACTAGACACTAGGATATTACTGTGTCTGCCCTGCTGTGCTATTCAAGCAGTATACACATATTGTTACTGTCTCACTCCCACTAAATTACCCTGATAAAGCACTTGTACAACACCACTGGGTCTGAAACGGATATCAATGTTAACTTTAGAAAAGGAATAGATGCTTTTACAGTCAATGTAAACATTAGACTTGAGACTGTATAACAATATACAAAATGAACATAATGTATGACATCTACCTTGATTAAACAAATAAATAGAAACATTTCTGCAAAGTGCAAACAATTAGATTGATTTGCAAACTTTGATTAATATTTTTATATATGGCAACATTGATTTGCAAAGTTGTTCCCAGGGAACACATGTACAAATAAATTGTATACCTTGCATGCACTGCTTTGGAATAAAGTATTTGCCAAATGCAATGTCAACATTCTTTACTTTTCTAAAAAAAAGGCCTGAAAATGGTTGGACAGAAATGTTGACAACAAACAGCGTGCAAAACTTCTCTCCCTTCCATATAATGACTGTGTCAAACTCACCTGCTACCCCTCAGATCTGTGAGGGATGCTTATTTGTTTGTATATATAAAAAGTAAAAACTTTCCATATGTAATAATAATAAATTAAAAATGTATCTTATGTATTTCAAAATTATACTTCAGAATTAAATAATGTTTTTCGAACTATATCTAAACTTTTACGCTAACTATATCTAAACTTTAACGCTAACTCCACTGCTGCAGTGGATGAAGACAACACATTTCAAATCTTCAGCATAGGGAGACTATAGGGCATTGTGAAGAATGGACAGGACTCAGACATAGCACTTAAAAATCAAAGATTACTTCATCTACTGATACTGTAGCTCAGACAAAGTTATACAATGTAAGATGGCAGATAAAGGAGGGAGGAGACACCTAGATCAGGGTCAGTCCTTGACTCTTAGCTCCATTCAAACACATCCACTGTTCATGTCTTCTTCTGACACATTTCATTCTCTCAAATGTCCTGTTATTTTGTCTGCAAAATTACTTGTATTTTATTTTGTCAATGTTATGTTATTTTCATAACAACTAACTAAAATAATAACCAAACCCTTTGTTAGATCACAATGAGGCAGATGGGATTAATGAAAA